>JAIUZE010012037.1:0-42103 GCA_022085475.1 Heliosperma pusillum | reverse complement strand
AGCCCTATAATCCACATGGTTTTCAAAACCAGAGACCTTCATTTCAACCCAACTTCAATCAACCTTACCAACCTCAACACCAACCACCCAAAATCAAAGCCAACCCAATGACTCAAGCTTGAGCAAGATTGAATCCATGCTTCTCCAAGTTGTTCAAAAACAAGATTCAATGTTTGCTCAACTTCAAAAGAGTGATCAAGGTCAAAATGCTGCCATCAAGATGCTTGAAACTCAAATGGCCTAATTGGCCGCCTCTAATGCCCAAAGGAAACAAGGCCAACTCCCACCTCATGGTGAGCAACCGAGGGACACCGCTAATGCTATCACTCTTAGGAGTGGTAACACTTATAAGGAACCTCAGCAACCCAACGAAACAATATTTGAGCCAACACCAGTAGAGAGCCAAAAAGATTCCCAACCATCCACCGCTAAGGAAGCGGAAAACAAAGAAAAGAAGGATGAACCTTTAAAGGAACCCATCAAAATCCAATTTCCATTTCCCCAACGCATGAGGCGAAATCATAAGAAAACCCAGTTTAGCAAATTCATGGAAGTAGTCAAAAACCTCCAGGTAACGGTTCCCTTCACTGAGTTAATCACTCAAATCCCTTCTTACACAAAATTCATGAAGGATATCTTAACTAAGAAGAGGACTTTAGATGATGTTGAAATCATAGCATTTACAGCGGAGTGCAGTGCTTTGTTGCAAAATAAGTCTCCTCCTAAGTTAAAGGATCCCGGTAGTTTCTCTCTACCTTCCACTATAGGCACCTACACAATCAATAAAGCTCTATGCGATCTAGGTGCCAGTGTAAGCGTCATGCCCTATTCCATTTGTGAAAAAGTTGAATATGGGAATTCTCAAATGCACCAGTATCACTCTGCAAATGGCAGACCATTCTTTAAAACAACCTATGGGAGTTTTAGAAGATGTGCCTGTCAAAGTAGGAAGGTTTTTCATTCCCGTCGATTTCATCGTACTAGATATGGCTTAAGATTCTAAAATCCCTAATATTTTAGGAAGGCCATTTTTACACACTACCGGAGCAGTAATCGATGTTAAGAATGGAAAACTGACACTAGAAGTAGGTGATGATAAAGTCACCTATAACTTGAACAGTGCAATGAAAAGCCCCATGCTAGAGGAGTCTTGCTGTTTTATTTATATTGTCGACTCTATTGTTGATGAAACTATGTATCCATCAATAATCGATGATCCTTTGGAGGCAATCTTGTTGTTGGAGGATATCTTTAAGAATGACAATTTCGAGATCAGTGAGCTGGAAAAGGATCTGACCGGATAAGAGATCTTGTCAGAAGAAATTAAAGAGTTCAAAAGCTTGATCGATACTCCTGCCAAGGCAGAAGTACAAAAATCTGAACTGAAACCTCTTCCCTCGAATCTAAAATATGCTTTTTTAGATGAATCTGAGTATTGCCCAGTCATAGTGAGTGCTCTCCTAGATGAAAATCAGTTAACCTCACTATTGACTGTCTTGAAAAAGCACAGAAAGGCAATAGGTTACAAACTCGAAGATTTAACAGGCATAAGCCCAGACTTCTGCATGCATAGAATCAACTTATAAGAAGGCCAAAAACCTTGTGTTCAAGGTCAACGCCGTCTTAATCCCAACATGCAGGAAGTAGTTAAAACTGAAGTTATGAAATTGCTAGATGCTGGCATAATCTATGCAATCCCTGACTCTAAATGGGTTACCCCTGTTCAAGTTGTTCCCAAGAAAGAAGGAACAACAGTAGTCAAAAATGAGAAGAATGAGCTCATCCCGACAAGGATTGTGATGGGATGGCGTATGTGTATTGACTATAGAAAACTGAATCAATCAACTAGGAAAGATCACTATCCTCTACCCACCATTGACCAAATGCTAGAGAGGTTAGCTTGCCACAAGTATTTCTGTTATCTAGATGGTTACTCAGGATTTTTCCAAATCCCTATCCACCCTGAGGACCAAGATAAAACCACCTTCACCTGTCCCTATTGTACTTTCGCTTATCGGAGAATGCCATTTGGCTTGTGTAATGCACCTGCCACTTTCCAGCGTTGCATGACCAGTATCTTCTCATATTTTGTTGAATCTATCATGGAAGTATTTATGGATGACTTTAGCGTCTATGGCATTTCCTTTGATCATTGTTTGACAAATCTATCCAGAGTTCTAAAATGATGTGAAGAAGTCGACCTTGTTCTCAACTGGGAAAAGTGTCACTTCATGATGAACGAAGGTGTATGTAACACCCGGAAATGTACCCTATTTTTCTAGTAGAAATATTTTACGAAATCTTTTCAGCAATTTTAAGTTTTAAATTAGCTTTTTATGTTTCGAGTCGAATTTTGAAATTCCGAGTTCGTATTTGGAATTTCTGCGAGATTTCATGAAAAAGCCGTCTTAAGGCGAGTTTGACTTTTTGGTTGACTTTTCCTTACTCATACTCTATTTCCCTTAACCTAATTCATTACTCAAAATCAAACCAAATTATTTCCTCTTTAAGAAATCTCAAGCTAGCCTCCCTCTTCATTTTTCGATCTTTGATTCACCGTAACTTCTTCATTACTCGATAGAATTCACGTAAGTTCGTCATATTCTTCCCCTCTTAGCTTCCTCTATCCGTATTGGTAATAAAATTACCGTCTTTCTCGCTTTTTAAATTATCCGTCTTTCTCAAGGTGAAGTATATTTCATCTTATATTGCCTAATTGTAGGTGGAGACTACTAGGAGGGCTTAGTAATCGATTAAAGACGCGTAAAGGTAACGGTGAAGGATTACTCGGTATCATTTACGTGTTTTACATGATTTCCATGTTAGAATTCGTTTTTTTGGAATACAATTAGAAAGCTTAGAAATTTTGAGTTTGATGATGATTGTTGTTAGTTGATGATTGTTGATGATGGATATTGATTGTTGATAGTTGATAGAAGTAAATTATGAAAATTGGAAATGATGGAAATGGGTTGTTGGTTCTCGGGTGGACTCGTGTAAATTCACAGCACCGACCCTTTTTGGTAGAATGCTCATATCTCCTTCGTTACTTGTTTGTTTTGGGCATGTGACCACTCGTTGGAACCGTAAGAAGATAAGCTATCACCTCGACTTGGAATTTCTGCATTTCCATATCTAGAACTCTAGTTATGACAGTTTGAAGTGAACCCTTGTTTAAGTTAGTTTCCAAGCTTGTTGTTTTGGAAAGTTATCTATGTTTCTTAGTTATTATGCTTCTTAAACTTGGTCTAATGCTTGGGTATCATGTATTGATTCATGTTTTGGATATATGATATGTTCATTCGCATGTATCACATGTTTTGTGACGGTTTTTGCTATGTCCCACTTTGAGTCGGTTTATACAAATGATACGGTTTGAGCACTATTTTTGTCTTGTGCTGTGTACTCTCATTCCCTTGGCTACCTTCCCCGGTCGTAAGGCTGGAATGTTCGGAACGGAGAGGTCTCCTACTGCTTAACATTGGCATGTGTAGTGGGCATCGACGACGTTGTTGGGAGTTGAACGCTTGCGTTGTTCGACCCCCCGGCCGTCAAATGTTTTATACTTGCGAGGTGGTGTTATTGCATGTAGCGTACTAGCTTGACTTTTGACTATAGATCTCTTTCCGCCTCTTTCGTGAATTGATCTACCGAATTTGGGGTACTCGGCATATTTATTGTAAGTCCGTGTCTTGGATGTGGAACGTCTTACCCCATGTCGAATCGGAACACGTCTTATTCCGAGAGTCTGGCCAGGTTTAGACTAGGACCGTATTATTATCGTCGTCCTACCGAGAGGATTAGAGTCTTGTGTGTACGAAACGTCTTATCGTACATGGTTCCTGGAAACGTCTTATCCCGTGAACTTGTTTGTCTGGGTCATGAGTATACGAAACGTCTTATCGTATACGGTTCAGGGAAACGTCTTATCCTGTGGACTTCCATTGACTTGTCTTGCTATTGTACACGATGCTAGTGCGTTTCATTTACTGTGAGAGATGTCGTCATTGTGTCGTTGTGTTTGGATGAATGATTATATGATTGATCATTGAATGAACTGGCATGGCTTGTTTGTCGAGTCTCAATCTTATCAAACTTATACCGCTAACAGTGAGATGTAAGCCCTAGTGAGCGTATTCGGTTGCCTAAGAGTGTCTTCCCCGAGTCTTTGAATAACATGATGGATTCGGACTTGTATTCCATATGCTCTTATCATTATTTATCGAATTGCCTATCTATCCTTATCGTATCTCACATGTATATCTATATATGCATGATTTTACTTTTGTATTTCCTTCTATGTACGTTTAATGTGATATGGCTGGGAGAACCCGGAGTTACTCCCCACTGACTGTGGCGTTCATGTTTTTCATGGATGAACAGGTTGCTTGATTGGATGGCTTTTTGCTTGTGGTATTTTGGGTTCGGGTGTGAGCTAGCGGGCGTTGTCCCTGGATGAAACACCTCTAGACGATTTTAGCTTGTATGCTAAACACTTTTACTTGTTAATATTTTGGAGAGACTTCGTCTCTTGATGTAGTATAATTCGTACTTTAGTTTGTAATATTTGACACTCCTCGTATTTTTTCCTTGCATGTATAAAAGTTTTTAAAACTTAGGACGGGTGTATGCTCTTTTGGAAAGAAGATGTGTCGCTTGATAAATGTAAGAAATGTTGCAAAGATAGGTACAAGCCAACACCATCAAGTGGGAAACAAATACCTGAAAAAGTCCTACTCTACCTTCTTATAGGTCCAAGATTACAACGGCTTTATGCTACTAGAAATATTGCGGAGGCTATGAGATGGCATGAAGAAAACCCTCGTGTACAAGGGACATTTGCCCACCCAAGCTATAGTGAGGCTTGGAAGCAATTGGACAAAATGTTCCCGGAATTTGCTAGTGAGCCTCGAAATGTTAGACTTGGGTTGTGCACAGATGGTTTTACACCGTACGGCCAATTTGGGAAAAAGTATTCATGTTGGCCTGTAATTCTCACTACTTACAATCTACCACCATGGTTGTGCATGAAAAAACCATTTATGTTCCTTTCATTGATTGTTCCGGGGCCGGATAATCCTAAAAGTCACATAGATGTCTTCTTACAACCTCTTATCGAAGAGTTGAAAGAGTTGTGGGAGGTTGGTGTACCCGCTTTCGATGTGTCCAAGAAACAAAATTTTCAACTCAAAGCCGCTCTTTTATGGACAATCAATGACTTTCCAGCTTACGGCATGCTTTCCGGTTGGGCCACGGCCGGCTTCCTTGCGTGTCCTTATTGTATGGAAGAATCAAAGGCATTTTATTTTCCTAAGGGTCATAAGGTGTCTTGGTTTGATTGTCACCAAAAATTCTTATCGCCTAACAACGGATTTCGGTATAACAAAACCTCATTTCTAAAGAATATATTACAAAAAAAATGACACCCCTCCTCTATTCCTAGACGGTTTTGAAATTTGGGAGAAGATTCGTGATTATCCTACAAGTATTGAGCTCACAAAGAGTGAATTGAACAAGTTTAAAGCCAATAAATTAGGTTGGTCTAAGAGAAGTATATTCTGGGATTTGCCTTATTGGAAACATTTGTTAATACGACACAATTTGGATGTTATGCATATTGAAAAGAACTTCTTTGAGCAATTGATTCATACGGTCATGAATAATAAGAATAAAACTTGCGACAATGAAAAATCAAGGGAAGACGTTAAACTATTATGCAAAAGACCACACTTACACATTAAGGAAAATGGAGTTAAGCCAAAAGCCCCATTTGCACTTGATAAGGCTAAAAAAAAGTGTTATGTGAGTGGATTTGTAACTTGAGGTTTCCAGATGGGTATGCATCCGACTTGAGTAGGTGTGTTGATCGACATGATCATATCCTTCATGGGTTGAAGAGTCATGATTGTCACGTTTTCATGGAAAGATTACTACATGTGGCTTTGAAACACTTATTGCCGAAAGATGTGTGGAGTGCAATAACTGAAATAAGTCTATTCTTTCGTGATTTGTGTGCCCCGACCCTCAAACTTGAAAACATTGAAAATCTAGAGAGCAACATTGCCGAAATACTTTGCAAGTTGGAGAAAGTATTTCCGCCATCATTTTTCAACTCAATGGAACACTTACCTATACATTTGCCTTATGAAGCAAGGGTTGGAGGGCCAGTACAATATAAATGGATGTATCCTTTTGAGAGGTAAATTACATACGTACTTATTCAAATGAAATAAAAAATGAAATAAAATATTTTGAATATTCAACTAACATTATTATACAATGTAGGTTTTTAAATCACTTGAAACAAAAAGTTGGTAATAAAGCAAGAGTCGAAGGGTCTATCTGCAATGCTTTCTTAGTGGAAGAAATATCAAATTTTTGTTCGCAATATTTTGAAGATCATATCGACACAAAGGCTAAAGATTTAGATTTTGGAACAAAAGATGAAACGGAGTCTTCCTTACCTGAGCTATTCCAAAAACATGGAGGTCATCCATTCACAAAAGGAAAAATAAGATATTTGGATGGAGATGAATATGAACGTGCTCATCTTTACGCCTTATCGAATTGTGAACGATTAGAAAAATATGAGAGGTATGTGAGTTTTTTACACTTTGGCAATAAAATAATTAAAGTGGTAGATTATTCATATAATAATAAAAATTGTTAAATGATAGGTTATTCGAAGCTTTCATCCGTGAGCAACATCCAAATATTGATATAGATGAGGTTTGGACTTCATACGAAAAGCTATACCCAAATTGGTTTAAAGAACATGTAAGTTTCATTTACAAACATCAAAAAAAAAATACAAACTAACCTTAAGTCAATATATATGGGTACTTAATAAGACTAATTTTAAACTAGGTACTTCAAGAAGATATCAAGGATGATTTGTTGGTGGCCATGTCAAGGGGTCCTTGTAAAGAAGTACAAACTTGGCAGAAATATTCGAAAAATGGCTTTAATTTTCACACAATGAAATATGGGAAAAATAAAGCAAGTATGAATTATGGTGTTTGTGTTAACGGTGTTGGTGGAGATGACTATTATGGTACCCTAGAAGAGATTATTGAGTTGAGGTATTGTGGTAAAAAATGGCCTATAATGCAATCTTGTTTAAATGTTGTTGGATGGATAATTCTTCAATCGGCACAATTGTACATGACACGTATAAACTTGTTGAAGTAAATCATAAGAGAAAGTATTTAAAATACGACCCTTTTGTGCTTGCACATCAAGTTAATCAAGTTTATTACACTACTTATCCAAGCACAAAGAAAGATAGAGATAACTGGTGGGCGGTGTTTAAAAGTAAAGCGAGATCACAATTTGATGCACCGGTTGACACAACCGTCTTTCAAGAAGAAATGACGACACCTCTTAATTTATCTTCGATTGTGGAAGATGAAGTCTTACAAGGTTTAATTGAAGGAGATGATGAGGAAGAAGATGAGGTGGTGGAGGTTCGTAGATTTGGAAGAGGAAATGAAGACTTATATGAAGTTGATTTTATAAATGATGATGAAGATGAAGATGAAGATGAGGAGGAGGAGGAGGAGGAGGAGGAGGAGGAGAGGAGGAGGATGAAGATGAAGATGAAGATGAAGATGAAGATGAAGATGAAGATGAAGATGAGTAAAAGACTAGTTGTGTAATATTAAGTATATGTTATGTAATAAGTACAATATAATTAGTAATGTTTTATGTGTCATCAATTATCAAAGTCATTTGTTTATTTGACAACAATGTTTAATTGCTAACATTAACTTGTGTATATTTAGTTTTGTTTAAGATGTCAGGAGATCGTGGACGGGGACGGGGACGAGGACGAGGACGAACGAGGACGAGGACGCGAACAAGGTATAGTATTTAGGGACCCGGTGATAGAAGAGGGGGAGACGACCGACGAAGAGAACAACAATGAGGGGCAGATAACAAACCAAAGTACAACCCCTACGACAACAAAAGAGAGCACATTGGATATAGAGCCGGGATTATTATGGTACAATTTCTTATTTATAATCTCCTTTCTAATAAATTTAACTTAAAACATGTTACATATCATTTTCTAATATAAAGATTGATATAGGTTTGACGATAGCCAAGTGGTCCGAAGAGTTAGCCGGTCTTTCAAAAACAACTACGATGTCCCTTACTTGAACTGGAAAGAGACTCCAAAAAGTAAAAGGGATGCGTGGTTTGATAATTTTCGGGTATTTATATATATTAACTTTTACTTTATTAATTTATAAGTGTTGTTGTTTTTACAGTGTTGTTGTTTTTATGTGTAGACATTGTGCAATTGGGATCCTAAGTATGAGGATGAGTGTAGGAAGCAATACAATGAGACGTGTAGAAAGCGTTTAAAAGACGCCATGTATGATGCCGGCCAGATGATAAAAGGTAAGAATCTGGTTGGCCCGGGTTGGATGCATCCTAATGTTTTCAAAGAATTAATCGAGAAGCGGAAGAATAAGGCGTTTATCAAGAGATCGAAACAAGCTTCCATCAACAAGAAAGGCGGCGAAGATGGCCCTACTACACATCACTACGGGTCAATCAAAGCTGTTAAACATGCTGCTAAGATGGTAAATAATTTGAACTTATTTAAGTATTTGAAGTTGATAATTTACTTTGTTAGTGTAATGTTAGTATTTTTAATTTGAAGTTAATGTTTGATTTGGTTTTATTAAAGGCGAAAGATAAGGGGGGTATAGCCCCTAATGCAGTGGAGCTATTTCTTGATAGCCATAGGAAAATGGTTGATGGTGAGGAGCAATGGAGTCATCCAACTGCCCGAGCGAGATATGTAAGTATTACTACATTCGAAATTTCATTTTTACATTTGTCTTAGGACTTCCGATAGACGCTTTTTACTTTCTAAGGATGATAGATGAGTTATTTACAACTTTCTTTTTGACAATGTAGCAAAAATTTTGAAAGGATGATAGCCGAGCTTACGGAGCAAGGAATTCCGATTGACGCTAACAAGGTTTGGTTCGATTCGGTGGATGGATACAAGAAGGGCCAAGTCTTTGGTTTAGGGACCGCCGCCTCACTATATTACACTCCCCCGGCGTCATCATCGTCGACAGGTAATTCTTCCGCCTCCCAACAATATATCCCGGGTGTTCTAACTCAATCAATTGAAGCATGTCAGAGGGAAGCCGAAGAGTTTAGGTAGTATAGAGAGGATATGCAACAAAGGGAAGAACTTTACATGAAAAATCAAGAAGAACTAAGGCAACAAATCACGGCAAGTCAAGCCGCTAGTACGCGTGAACGGGAAGAAACAAGGCGCCAAATTGAGGCCTTAGCCAAACTATTTGAATCCCAAACCCAATACCGATGCAACAATAACACATTTGATAGACCTTATAACCCAAATAACGATAATTCCGATGGAGGCGGAAATGGTTTTCAAGTTTAAGGTTGTTGGTTGTGTAAGACATGGTTACTTGTAATGTAAACTTTAGTAGTTTGTTGTATAAGACATGGTTACGGTAGATATAAGACATGTAGCGTTATGGTTATCTTGGTTGTAAGATTACGTTGATAATTTTCTAATTTGAAAGACGGTTTCTGGTTTTCAAAAAATTGTGTCCGAATGCATTTGTATATATTTTGAAATATTTGCAGGAAATATAACAAATGGGGGACAATAAGAAGCAAAAATCACCCAAATCGTGCACATTGGATATCGACCGACAAGAGGAATTACCGACCGACATATATTATTTACCGACCGACATCACCAAAATACCGACCGATTGCCGTCCAAAAACATTCTGATTATTAATTGATACAATGTGGCACCGACCGAACAAATGGAAATACCGACCGACCGTCGGTCGGTAATTACCGACCGAAAGTCGTAATACCGACCAATTGGGGCTTGATATTGACCAAGTCAATATGTTTTCGCACCGACGGATTTTCTGTCAACCGACGGATTGTTCGGCCGGAATTTTTCCGACTGATTTGAAATCGGTCGGTATCTAAAATTTACCGACCACAATTAACGACCGATTTTTTCCGGACGCTAAGGAAGAAAAAACGGTCGGTAAGGGGTATTACCGACCTATGTTCACTATTAGCGACCTCTAAAAACGGTCGGTACTGGACTTGATTCTTGTAGTGCTTACCCTTCATAACTTGCCCTTCCTCGACCTATCCCTTTAAATCAGCCTAACCCATATCTTGTCTATTCTTTTTTGTGGATGTGTTTGTATATGGTGCTCTCGTTGGTTGTTTTGAACTAGTTATTATGATGTCTATGTGGACTGTGTATCAGTAGCTATTTCCTTGTCTTTGTGACAATGGGTGTGCGTTGACTATTTTGACTCTCTTTGTCTTTTTGATGATGTCAAGAGGGGGAAATAGTGGTGGATCTCGTACATGGTGGATCTCGTACCTAGTAGCTACTAATCTTTAGACCTTTGAATATGAAGTTTTCCTCTTTGCGTTTCGAAAAACTAAAGGTTCACTTCAACTATGCTGATCTTAGACTGTTTCCTATTTCTATCAATTGTCATGATTATTATTGTCTTACTAATCTTATGTTGAGGGGGAACTTGTCACTAAGGACTTGCCATCATCAAAGAGGGAATTTGTTAAACCATGTTTGTTGATGATGACAAGTCGGTGCTACTTGGTCTTTAACGTGTTTGATTGCTTTGTGCATGCCTAGATATGTTATTCACAAAATGCAAATGTTGGAATGAAGCTTGATGATCATTGAAGATTAGTTTTAGTCAATTGTCTTGTGTCTAGTTGATGTAAAGATGATGATCTTGAGCATAACTCGATTTGGCTGTTTTAAACAGTCTCACAGACTGTTTAAATCGGGTCTGTTTAGCAGAGAAAAACGCTGAATGTTTTTCAAAGATATTTCGTGAGATTTGAAAAAGATTTCTTAAAACTATTTTATCTTGAACGAAATTTTATGATAAGATAATCCTATTTCAGTTGGAAAATATTATTTTGAAGATTAAATATTTGGAAGATTATTTTATTCAAGATTTGGAAAATATATCTTTTGGAAAATATTTTATCTTTTATAATATGCTTTCCTTATCTTGTCAAACTCTCCTAATATTATTTCTATATATTTGAGAGTCCATATCAGAATTACATAACTCACTAATTTGTGCTGAAACGATTAATTTGCAAAAAGAATTGTGCTTTAAATTTATTTTTCAAAAAACCCTTTTTGCAAAATTTTGTGAGTTATGTCTTTCTTTTCGAGTTGCTCTTGATCATCCATCTTATAAGGATTTTGTTCTCCATTGTACGAAGTTGTGAACCATATAAGGAGACTAAAGATTTGTAATTTTCATATTTGTGAGAGAGAGATTATTGGGGTACGGGGTTGTACTCGAGTCGCACGATCGGGTTGATCGTGGGGGTCTTCTTTGTAATCGGGTTGATTTATAAGGAAGATATTAATAAGAGAGATAGTGGACGTAGACCTTTAGAGAGTAGGTCGAACCACTTAAAAATCGCTGCGTACTTATTGTTGTTTAATCATTATTTTGTTTTCTTGCATTTCGATTCATTCACAAATCTGTTCGAATCAGTATTGCACAATATCCATTGTTTAAACAGTTCGCTGAACTGTTTAATCTTCCTGAGTGCTGATTCAGAATAGATAAGTTACGAGTTGGGTATTAAAACTTTTAAAAGGTACTTAATTCACCCTCTCCCCCTCCTAAGTATTAGATCCATAAACTCAACAAATACAAATGTTTTCATTATGTTTTTTGGGTTGGTTTTATTTTGCCATGTCTAAGACAAAGGAAAAAGTACGCGAGGGGATGATCAAATGACAATAGTCACATTTGATGGATCTAATTACTAATAAAAGACCTTCCTAATATATAAAGATTAACAAATAAATGAGACACCCTAAAATAAAAATTAGTAAAAAAGTAAACACAACTGTGAGAGTATTTTTTAAATAAACTTTTCTATAATTATAATGATAAATTGCAAAATACTACTTATTATAGTCAAGATTTCTCAACATACTACATATTATACTTATTTGTTCAAAGTACTACCTACAAAGTTACTAATCTTCCTAAGTTGCTACCTTATACCTAGTTAAGGTCTTAATTGAGGTAAAATAATCAAAAATTCAAATTATGAAATTATAATGTGTTTTACCCAAATTTAATCTCTTTAAACACTCACTTAACACTATCTCCTTCACCTTCTATATCCACCACAAGAATCATCCTCCACCACCACCAAAAAGTCACCACAGTCCCACTTTTTTCGATGTTTGCCAAACCCAACACCACCACCAACACCTAATCCAACCATTTCCTAATCTACATCCGCCCCCTATAATACTGCCCCAAGTCCCACCTTTAACCCATCGCAACCGCCTCAAGTTCTCACTAATAAAAAAACCTAGATCTAAGGAATACAATTCGACAATGATAGTAGGAGGCTAACGACGATAATAGTCATGGTGAGGTTATGGTGGGGAAGGGTTTCCGGCGGATCTAACGATAGTCGTGGAAGTTGATGGTGGCCGACTGGCCGTAGTGTAATAGTGGTCATCTAGAATGAGATTAATAGTGGTGGGTTTTGAAGGTGGTGATTACTAATGGTGGTTGTTGTTGAGAGTGGTGGATGTTGATGGTAGAGGTGGTGGGTGGATGAAAATGATGACTAAAGAAGATTAAAAATTGATTAGGATTAGATTAGTATAAAGGTAGTATGAGTAGATTATTTAGGACTAAATCTGAATATTAACTTAAATAAAAATCAATTAAGTTCTAAATCCGGTAATTAAGTAGTAGATTTGGAAAAGTTGTAACTTTGTAGGTAGTAATTTGAATAAATAAAGATAATATGTAGTATTTTGAAAAATTCTAACTATAATAGGTAGTAGTTTGCAAATTGGCCTAATTATAAACATTTTCTTATCCTTTGTCACTTTTAACTTTGAGACTTGTCTAAGAAAATGGGTTGTAGGTCATCTACTTTACAGACTTAATAAACCTCGTAAACAAAGACTTGGGTGATTGCTATAAGTACACATCATATATTCATTAGCTTCCTAACCACATGCACCTTCAATACATATATCCTTTTACACTTCTCTATTGTACCTCAACTATACTTCCACCACCAACTCAAAGCATGGATAAAAAGCCAATGATTTCCCATGACATTGAAGTTAGGAAAGGTCCATGGACTATGGAAGAAGACTTGATACTCATCAACTACATAGCTAATCACGGTGAAGGTGTTTGGAACTCCTTAGCTCGATCTGCCGGTATGAGTCATACCCATTTTCACGCTATTTTTTTCATCCAAATGTAGAGATTTTCTTACTTTTGAAAAAGTTGTAATTAAAAGAAACCTTACACCGTGCCATGGCTGGAAGATGGTTAAGAGGACGGAAACACTTTTCGGTCTCCCTTTTGATCAATCCTCACCTCGATCAATTGTCCCTCAATCCATTTAGGATACAATTTCTTAATGAAGTTATCGATCATGTTTACAGTCGATATGTATAGTTTTCATAATTCTAATCTTAAATTATATTGAACGGTTTATATTAGGGCTTAAACGTACTGGAAAAAGTTGTCGACTTCGATGGTTGAACTATCTACGGCCGGATGTACGACGAGGTAATATAACTCCTGAAGAAGAACTATTGATCATGGAATTGCATGCTAAGTGGGGTAACAGGTCAGAATCTTTCATTCATGCAGATAGACGTACGTTGTAGTAATACTACAAAAACTGTATAATGTCTTTGACTAATCCAAAAACTAATCTATCTAAACACCTAATCTAGTAACTAACGTACTTTAACTTCCTTACCAAGTTATTAATAGTTTAATTACAAATTTGTTAGTGTTTATTTTACAAATTAGCGTACAACTCTCTCTATCAATTATTTAATACATAGTTTTATCCAAAAACGACATACAAATAACCTTACTTAATTGCATTTAATCATTTAGTTCAACTTTGAAATTGTACAAGGTCTTAGGTCAGTCACCTCAGTGACATATCTTAACAAAACAAAAAGAAATTTCTCCACTCGGTGTTAACTTTAGACAAATACTTTTTTCATATTTACTTGTTGCAAATTACTTTTTAAAATATTTCTCACTTTAGACAAATCTATGTTTTTCATATTTACTTTTTGCAAATAACTTTTTAAACTATTTTTAACATGAATTAATAATTTCAACACTAAGAATCAAAATAGACCATTTATAACTTATATTGACAACTTTCGTGAATAAATGTGAATAGAATTTGTAATTGGTTTCGTGCATCTTATGACAAGCAAGAGAGAGAAGCAACGTTTTGTTGAGTTAGAATAGAAAGCAAAAACATCGATAAAATGTGGTCTTTCCTCTTGAGACCACATATGAACATGTGCTGTAACATGTCCTCTAACTTTCTGAGGGCATAGTAACATGACAAGCACGATGGACAAAATTCTTGCACATGGCCAATTAATTATTATTGTTGCGAAATCATCATTCATCTCACAGTTTTCTCAGACTAATTCTGTAAAACCATTCATGTGACCTCCATTTAGATCTCCCATATATAGCAGGATCTACTAACTTTTCCTAGTCATGTTTTTCTTGTCTTTCTAATTATTATTATTATTTACACTTTTTTTTATCATGAAATAAAATGAAGTTCCATCTAATTATAAAAACGACATATGAGATATGACACAGTAATGGAATTACTTCAGACCTTGAAAGGGTCGTAACTAACAAGTTTTTTGCAATAGGCCTTACAATAATTACCTTCGTCTAAGGACAGAGATCCCTAAAGTTGACAAATTGTTATTAACAATATAATTGGAACCTTAAGTAAAGAATCTGATAAATGGGATTAGTAACAAAATTACTATAAATCCATATGGAATATTAGAATAAGTTCATTTCGTGGCGAAGGCGTGTCCTCAATTATTACCATAACACCAGCCATGAAAATTGTGAACGTCCAAATTTAATTAAATTAAGTATAAATTATACTCCCTCCGTCCCGATCATTTGTTTACCTTTACTTTTGCCACAAAGATTAAAGATAAGGGAGGGGACCATTTGTGGTCAATGGTATTGGATGACATGTGGACAATAGTCTTATTGAGTGATCAATTTACTAATTAGAAGCATGCCTAAAATAGAAAGGTAAACAAATAAATGAGACACCCAAAAGTGGAAATGGTAAACAAATGACCGGGACGGAGCGAGTTATAGGGAAAATACATAAGAATAATCACGACAGATTGCAATATCATGGGCCTTCTCCACGTAAGGTAGGTGTTAACGTTAAATTTTTCAATCAGAGGTAGTGACCCAATGTTACTAAAAATAGAAAAGAAGTACAAGGCTTCAGTTTGATATTAAATTGTTCCACACGACCCTTTTTGCGTTAGATTTGTCGTAATGTAAAGTTATAGACAAAAGTAAATACTTGAAAGAGTCACATGTCAATTATCAGTTGCCATAAATAGAAAGAAATCAACTTCATGCTTGTATTTGATGTTGACCTTTACCATAATGTTTAGCTCTTCTCGTTGTGTCTTCTTTAACTTGGTCTCTCGCTTATACTTTAAGGCAGTGTCTATAAACTTATGTACGTCACTACGTCCTACGATTATACCCCATAGGTTTGATGATAACTTCGGGAATAAAATAGTCGTAATTTGTTGATACTTGGACCATAATTTTTTTCGCAATTGGCCTAATATTTTATATTTGCCTTACGAGTTACGTCTTAAAAAAGGTAGAAGCGTTCAAAAATTAAGCTCTGTAATTCGCGTATCTCAGACATAATATTGATGCTTTATCAACAAATTATAAAGACCCGTCTTTTAATCGATTTAATTATCTTTTTTTTATTTATTAAAAACCAATTATTTTTGTTTTTTACAATCAGAGTTCTTTTATTTTTGTCTTGTTGAGGAGGTGGTTATTTGGAGGGAGATTATGGTCGATGCGTGGGTGAGTGGTCTGCGTCAGGTGTAGTAGTAGTTGTATACAGTGGCGGTTGGTGTTGCTTGGAAAGTGTGGAAAACGCAGAGAAAAGGGGTTGTCGGCGAACGGAATGACGGTCAGCGCGGGGTTCGAGGTGCTGAAGGTAGTCGTGAGTTCTGGGTGGTCGGGGAGGGGTAGTCGCTGATTATGGGTATTAAAGTTTTATTATTGTTCCTTTTTTTGTGGGGTAAGGGTGGGGGTGGGGGTTGTTTCTATAATAAGAAGGGGTAACCCAGAAATAAAGGTGAGAATGAACTGAGAGGGTTATATTCGGAATACGGGAATAAATTGTATGGAATTAAGTAAAATGTTATGTCAGATTTAATAACTTTACAGTTTATTTATATGTATGTGACATGGATGTCAAACTTACGTTCATAAAATAAAGGATAATTAACTATTTATTTTATCCATATTAACTATCTTTGGTGCACACTAAGTAATAATTTATAGAGAATAGTTTCTAATTTTAGAATAAAACTTTATTGAAATACTTAATGATTTTTATATCATCCGTTTAGACATTATCCAAACATTTTTAATGTATTTAACTTTATTTAGGTGGTACTACCTCGATTTCGGTCAATTATTTACTTATTACATTTTGGGGTGTAAATTAATTGTTTAATTACTTTTATATAATGGAAAGGTTCATTATGTGTATCTTGATCTTCACGTGTGACTATTTTTCACTTTTCACTAAATATCATTATCCACAAATGTTCTCCTCTTTAGTCTTTGTATCAAAAGTAAAGGTAAACAATTGATTGGGACGGACAAAGTATTAACAATTTTAACACCTATTTAACAACTATTTATTTTATAAAACAACTTATTTTGTTAAGTACTCCAAAAAAGAAATATGGTAAGTGGTTTTAAGATGCAATTATTTGAAATCTTAAATTTTCATTATAATTCAAGAATTGTATACATTACGAATAAGAAATAAAATAAATAAATATATCTACAAAGTGACATATAACACTATTCTTCATTTCATTTGGTAATTTTTGTTGTTATAGTTTAGTTGTAGGATGGATCTAAGGAGTTCAACTAGAATTGCTACTCATCTTCTGTTTTCTAACTTTTCTTGTATCCTCTCCTCCTCCAACCGATTAAAATATCATATATTTTATCTCATCCGCTAGTCATTCTACCCTACCAGATATATATTATTTTAACCAATTGTGAGAGTAGAAAGGAAAAAGGTTGGAGCAAGGGACAACGTAGATAGCATCCGTCCGACCTCAACATTTCCAATGCTGAAATCCACCTGACCCTACTATAAAACTATGCCACTCCAGACTCTATAGTAGAAACAACAATAGTTTTCTTTCTATGATGTTACGATTAGATGTTAAGAGCGTATATCTAGCATCTTTCTTAGTTAATACGTACAATTTGTTTTTGGGTTTGGCAATATTAAGCGATCAGACAATATAGGTGGTCGAAAATTGCAAAGCATTTACCCGGACGAACTGATAATGAGATCAAGAATTATTGGAGGACAAGAATCCAGAAGCATATAAAGCAAGCAGAAAGCAGCAGTCAATCTCGACAAAGCTACGATCAACTGGAGCAAGCAAGCTCAAGCCAAATTTCAATGACATGTGAATCTACTCCATCATATCCTAATACACACAATAATAATACGAATAATACTAATTATGCGAATAATTCTACTAATGACTATTGTAGTAATAACAATACTACTAATAATAATCCGTATTTGCCTTCAATGTCAACTTCATCTTCATATCCTGGGAACCAAATGGAGGCCACGTACAGTTTGATCAACCCACATATTCAGCCGGAGACACATGAACAACCTTTCTGGCAAAATCCTGATGAAGATCTTTGGTCCATGCAACTATTTAATGGCGATTGATGTTTATTTAGACCAATTACTAGGTAAACCTTTCAATATATATAGATAGTAATAAGAATATATTTATAGTATAACTCTACAAATATTATACAACATGGACGACCTTTCGAGTTTTTAACACTCCTAATATTTATTTTTGCTTCCTTCAAAGGAGTACAAATACTGTATCACAATAGAGTGTAGTGTAAAGACAAATCAAAGGAGTGTAAAATAATATTATCATACATAGGTTTACAATGTAATAATCATGAATTTTCTGTAACATATTGTAATACTGTGGTGTGTTGGGAACTAAATATATTGATTTACAAGAATTCATGTGCACTTATAGAACAGCGAGTGCTTAGCACTTAGTCCGCTCTTTTTATTTGTTGTTGTATAAAACCTTAAAGCGGGAAGGCAATGAAACTAGGTAACATTTCGACCAATTCTTGGGTTTCTGCTCAAGCTATCACCGTCCTCAATATTTCCTCTTTACCCCCTACCTACCTTAACCCTTCTCAGGGCCCCCCTTCTGGTTTCCTTCCCACTCCAGTTGGTCTCCTCCTACTATATCGTGTCTGAAAGTTAACGTGGATGCATCTTTTTCTTCCTCTTCCTTTCTTTGTGGATTGGGGTTTCTGGTTCATTATGTAAGAATTATTATTTAATTCTCTGTTATGTGAACTTAATTACTGATGTCAGTCACCTTAATTAATAACGGTTAAATATAATGTTCCGGGTTTTTATTAGGAGTCCTAGTTTAAGTGGATTAAGGTTAATGTTTACAAGCCATTAACATATCAGACCCACTTATCTTATTAAGCCCTCCTGCCACCTCTCTATATAAGCAACACCTGTTTGTACTTTAACCTAATTCATTCATATTAAGAAACACACATAAAGAAAGTGAATAAGAGAATAAGGAAGGCAGGATAAGGCAAAACAATAAGGGTTCATCTTTTATATTTCTCAAGTGATTTTATTATCAGATCTAATGGCTAAATCACGTAAGTACCTTTCAGTAATTATTGCTTTAATCAAGATCCTATAATTTATGTTTACATGTGGTATCAGAGCGGGATTGTGGAAACCGAGTCTTCACCATTAGTGGGTTCTTTATCGGCTATCCTGAAAAGTCTAAAGGGTATAGGTTTTACTGTCCTACACACAAAACAAGAATTGTGGAAACCGGAAATGCCAAATTCCTTGAGAATGGCGAAGTTAGTGGGAGTGATCAGGTAAGGGATGTCATAAGCAATGAAGTTAGGGTGGCAATTCCAGCTTCTTTGCCCCCAATTTTAATTGATGAAGTTCCACATAATGATAATGTTGACCCAGTCAATACTGTGGAACCTAACGTTGATGACCCTCCACTCCCGAATGATAACATTGCCACTGAAGTTGTTGATACAGCTCCTGAAATAGTATTAGGAAGGTCCACAAGACCTAGAAAGCCAACTACTTGAAATGACTATGTATATCTACAACAATGTGAATTTGACATTAGTATTGATAATGATCCGATTACGTTTTCACAAGCTATGAATTGTGATGATTCCGATAAATGGATTAATGCCATGAAAGATGAGATGGAGTCTATGGCTAAGAATGAGGTCTGGGAGTTGGTCAATTTACCAGTAGGTCATAAGGCGGCTGTCGGCTGTAAGTGGGTCTTTAAGACCAAGCACGACTCCTTGGGTAATATTGAACGACATAAAGCCAGACTGGTAGCTAAAGGCTTTAATCAGAAAGAAGGCATTGATTATAATGAAACCTTCTCTCCAGTTTCTATGAAGGATTCATTACGGATCATTTTAGCTTTTGTAGCTCATTTTGACTTAGAGCTACATCAAATGGATGTGAAAACAGCATTCTTGAATGGGAGTTTTGAAGAAGAAGTCTACATGGCTCAGCCTGAAGGCTTCATTATTTATGGCAAAGAGGACAAAGTCTGTATATTAAAGAAGTCCATTTATGGAATTAAGCAAGCTTCTCGACAATGGTATATTGAGTTCCATAACACCATTATCTCCTTTGGGTTTCCAGAAAACACTGTTGATCAGTGTATATACCTGAAGATCAGTGGGAGTAAGTTTGCATTTTTGGTCTTATATGTCGATGACATACTTATTGCAAGCAGTGATTTGGGACTATTACGTCAAACTAAAGATTTCCTATCAAGCAACTTTGAGATGAAAGATATGGGAGAGGCGTCCTATGTGATCGGGGTGGAAATATCTCGAGACAGATCACAAAGGACATTAGGGTTGTCTCAGAAAGCCTATATCAGTAAAGTTTTAGAAAGATTTAACATGGTAAAATGTAATCCCAATGATGTTCCTATTCAGAAAGGGGATAAGTTCAGCTTAAGTATGTGTCCTAAGACTGAGCTAGAACGAAATACCATGAAAAACTTTCCTTATGCATCTCTGGTTGGAAGCTTAATGTATGCACAGGTCTACACAAGACCTGACATAAGTTTTGCAGTAGGTATGTTGGGTCGATATCAGTCCAATCCTGGAATGGGTCATTGGAGTGCGGCTAAGAAAGTTTTAAGGTACTTGAAGGGAACAAGGGACAAAATGCTCACTTATAGACATACTGATCAGCTTGAGGTTATTGGATATGCTGACTCTGATTTTGGAGGATGCGTGGACTCAAGGAAAAGCACTTTTGGTTATGTGTTTGTTTTAGCTAGGGGAGAAATCTCCTGGAAAAGTGCTAAACAAACAATTATTGCCTCATCCACTATGGAAGCTGAATTTGTAGCGTGCTTTGAGGCTACTATTCAAGCTTTATGGTTGCGGAATTTTCTTTCAGGGCTTAGCATTATGAATTCTGTTGCAAGGCCGTTGAGAATTTATTGTGATAATACCGCAGCTATCTTCTTTTCGAAGAATGACAAGTATTCTAAAGGAATAAAGCACATGGAAATGAAATACTTGTCAGTTAAGGAGGAAGTTTGGAAAAACACTGTGTCAATTGAGCACATTATGACTAGTGCTAATATAGCAGATCCTTTAACTAAGGGATTACCTCCAAAGACATTTTTGAAGCATGCTATTGATATGGGTCTGGAGGATAATCATTAAGGCTTTTCGTTTATGTTTGGATCATACTGGTGCTTTGTAATGATGACACTTATGTTTTGATTAATCGACTTATGTTTTATTATGATGATGATTTCCGAACACTTTTCTGTATCGTATTATTGTTATTGTATACATTATTGTTGTTGCACGATTAACAGAATCGGTCCTTTTCGTCAAGGACATTATTTGGGGTTTATGTTTGCGCCTTGTACAGACTGATTATTCTAAGTGATTGGTCCGTAGTATACAGAAGGACCACTTCTCTTTTTATAGTAGTGTCTCCGCCATGACTCAACCAGTTGTTTAGGCATGATCAGGGTAATTAAGATAAACCCATTATGTGTTCGTTTGACCGTCTACGTGTCTTATGTTATACTTAAGAGTGACATTATGTTTTGATCAGTAATATGGTCCAAGTGGGAGAATGTAAGAATTATTATTTAATTCTCTGTTATGTGGATCTAATTACTGATGTCAGTCACCTTAATTAATAACGGTTAAATATAATGTTCCGGGTTTTTAGTAGGAGTCCTAATTTAAGTGGATTAAGGTTAATGTTTACAGGCCATTAACATATCAGGCCCAATTATCTTATTAAGCCCCTCCTGCCACATCTCTATATAAGCAACACCTGTTTGTACTTTAACCTAATTCATTCATATTAAGAAACACACATAAAGAAAGTGAATTAGAGAATAAGAAAGGCAGGAGAAGGCAAAACAATAAGGGTTTATCTTTTATCTTTCTCAAGTGATTTTATTATCAGATCTAATTGCTACATCACGTAAGTACCTTTTAGTAATTATTGCTTTAATCAAGATCCTATAATATATGTTTACACATGACTGGATTAGGAATTGGGTTATAGGTTGGACTCGTAGACGACATGCTCCTAGACCCTTAGCTTATTAGGTTTTTGCTATTTGGAAGGGTGTAATCTACGGTAGCTCCATGTCCCGCTCTTGTGTTGTTAGCTGTGATTGTTTGGCTGTTGTTAGGTGATGCGTGTATTTTATATAGACTTTCTAGTCCATTTATTGCACGCATTTCTATGTCATTTAGGTGATATTATATCGACATATGCCCCTATTTGGCTACTTTGTACTTTCATTACTATTTTGTTGGTACACGCTGTGTAGTAGCAGAAACCGAGCCAAAACAGTCCACTTTGCATGCATTTAGGAGAATGGAAGGAACGGAACAGGAACTCTTGCATGGGAAAGCGTGAAACCGCTCGCAATCAAGCTCAAATGCCATGACCCACACTATGTGCCAAGCCAAAAGACCTCGATCGACTATACCTTTGGTCGATCGAGGAAAGTTGAAGAGAAAAGTTGCTCGATCGAGCTGTCCTGTGCTCGATCGAGTGGTTGCTGCTGAAAAGTTGCTCGATCGAGTAGAATTGTTACTCGATCGAGTGATTTTCTCCAATAAAGTCCTCGATCGAGTGGTTATTTCCCTCGATGGAGTAGAATCTATCATGGGCCTTAAGTCCATAGTCTAATTAGGGTTTAGAGTCGTGTTATGCTTATTTAAGACTCTTATTTTCGTCGACATTCGATCATGGGGTGATCCCTGATCATCACCACTTAGCTTTAGTTTCTGAACTCTTTTATCTTTAGTTTACATTCGGGTTATTATCGACGTGGATTGTTCTCTACGCCGGATTGCTAAGATTGTAAACTCCTTTTCTCTTTTCTCTCTTTTATTCTTAACCTTTGTCTTAATTAGTGTTTAGTCTTCTTAACTGCTGCGTTGTTATTGTTCATGCTTGTTAATTACGATTTTATTATGTCTATCGGCATATATTTAATCGTCTTTGTTAGCATCGTTAATAGCATGAGTAGCTAATTCTCTTGTATGTTGGGATGAGGGAAACTGTAGTAGAGGCATGTTAAGATAGATTATTTTAGTTCGTCTTGAATATGAGAATCAGTCTAAGCAATTTAATTGAGGTTTAGTCGAATGAGTGCACGCAGGAGACTGGCTAGGTGAAAGTCCTAGACCTTTAAATAGACTCCTCTAATTAATTCATTAAATTACATTAAGTTAATGATTTAGGATCTAGTTATCATGCATGCAAATATAAAAGCATAAAAGAAAAGATAAGACCAAAACATCCTTACATTGGGATTTTTCGGTTCAATATGGGCACAATAAGAACTCCTTCTTATTGTTCTTGAGCATGAAATTAATGGATGATCCTCCATAAAACAATCTCCAAAGTAGAAGGTCTCCTTCTTGTTGCACCCAAGATTAAACCCAAAATAATCTTAACTTATTATTAACTAGATAATAAGCAAGACATAATACTACTAATATTGTTGTATTATTACACTAGTAATAGGTTAAGAATATTAGAGTATATGAGAGTTGTAGAGAGAGTATAGGTTTTAGAGAGATATGAGAATAAACACCAAAAATGAAGTGAACCAAAAATGAACAACCATTGCCCTTATGAAGCTCTTTTTGGCCGGCACCTATATGCCCATGTGACCTCTTATTTTTGATAATTTCTTCTCATGCAAATATGTAGAGTGCAAGTATGGTATTGATGATTAGATTTTATCATGTAATGTCACAATCACCAAGTGAATTGTGGACATTAAATAGAACAATAATCATGCCATTTTCACATGCACAAACCGGTGCCCATGTGTCCATTATGGACCATTTTGATTTTTGATATTTGTCCCACAAATACTTATTAATCATATGCTTAATTATCTTGTATAATTAAGTGTTAATTTGATCATATAACAATTATATGACTCAAATTAATAATCAATATACACTCAACTTTAAGTAATATTTAACCATTATATCAATATATAATGGGTCCCACAACGTCTTGTTAATTTATTTTACAACTCTTTGTAAATATAATTAACTAATTACCTCTACCTCAAAATATATGCATAACCTCCACTAATTTAATGAATTAACGATTAATCACTAAATTAAATCTTATTTAATCGTATTAAAATAAGACGTAAAATTTATTCAGTCATTTATCGTATAATTGACTAATAAACTTAAGTGGAATGAGTTCGCAACTCAATTTCCAATAAATAACTCTCGTAACTAAACGTACATATCAAATATATGTAATGCTCTAATTAAGCTGTATCGTATACAAATAATTAGTATTCTATTTGGGTCTCATCCTATAGGTGTGACCTAAAGGGATCAGTGGATTACCGCCGTCATACGACAATAACGTCAAACTCTAGTCAGCCAAGCGTTACCGATTTACGTTAATCAACTGACGTGGAGTATCAAAATATACTTATCATGCCACGTATATTCCAAATGAGATTTATTATATAAATGCACTATTGTGGAGGACACTTACTCCAACACTAGGTAGTTAACCCCGACCTTGTAACACCCGGAAATGTACCCTATTTTTCTAGTGAAAATATTTTCGGATACTTTTCAGCAAATTGAAGTTTTAATTTAGAATTTTAAGTTTCGAGTCAAATTTAGAATTTCCGAGTTCGTATTTGGAATTTCTGCGAGATTCCGTGAAAATCCCGTCTTAAGACGAGTTTGACTTTTCTTGACTTTTGAGTCGAGTTTGACTTTTCTTGACTTTTGAGTCGAGTTTGACTTTTCTTGACTTTTGAGTCGAGTTTGAATTTTCTTGACTTTGGAACCGTCTTTGACTTCCGTTGACTTTTTCCCTTCATATCCACTCATACTCCTTAACCTATTTTTCCTACACAAACACAAACCAAACCTTCCTTCCTCTTTAAGAAAACTCAAACCTTGCCTCCTTAGCTTTTTCCAATCTTTGATTCATCGTAGTTCATTCGTTACTCGATAGAATTTACGTAAGTTTGTCTTGTTCTTCTCCCCGTACCTTCCTCTATCCGTATTGATATTAAAATCATCGTCTTTCTCGCTTTTCAATCTTTTCGTCTTTCTCAAGATGAATTTCATTCATCTTTTATGATCCTTTTGTAGGTGGTGACCTCCAAGATCCCGACAAAGATTATTTCCTTATAGAAGAGGAGCTTGACGATTAGTAGAGACGCGTAAAGGTAACGGTGAAGGGTTACTCGGTATCATTTACGTGTTTTACATGATTTATATGCTAGAGATCGTATTTAGAATACGATTAGAAGCTTAGGAATCATGCTATGATTAATGAATGTTGTTATATGATGATTATTAATGATGTATATTGATTGTTGAGGATTATTAGAATTGATTGATGAGAATTGAAATGGATTGAATATGTAAAGGAAGCTCACGGATGAAGGAGTGTTCCTGGCCGGTCGACCGGCCGCCGGTCTGCCAACCGGCTGGGAACACATCAGTAACAATGTTGAAGTTTTATGTGAAATTTGTATAGGGGCTCTGTGGCGGTCGACCGGCCGCCGGTCCACTGACCGGCCTGGACCACTTTCTCTGTTTTTCTATGTTTTTGGGATTTTGTCTTGTGTTCTGTGCCGGCCCACCGGCCACCGGTCCCCTGCCCGGCCTGGAACACGGCTGTGTTGATTTCATTGAACTTCTAAAACTCGTAATTTATAATAGTTCGCATGATCCGTTTATCGTATAATTTTACGTAATGACTTATAATATTCATGATTTGGATATATGATATTCTATTCGCTTGTATCACATGTTTTGTGACGGTTTTTGGTATATCCCTCGTTTGAGTCGGTTTTACATATGTTATGATTTGAGCACTAATGATTTGTGCTATGAACTCTCATTTCCCGGCTACACCTTATACTCGTTAGACTGGAATGTCGGAGCGATGGGGTGTATCCTTGATGCTTGTATGCATGTTTAGTGGGGATATGACGACGTTGTTAAGAGGCGAACGCAATGCGTTGGTCGACCCGACCGTCAAATGTTGTATACTTGCGAGGTGGTGTTATTGCATGTAGCGTACTAGCTTAACTTTTGACTATAGATCTCTTTCCGCCTCTTTCGTGAATTGATCTACCGAATTTGGGGTACTCGGCATATTTATTGTAAGTCCGTGTCTTGGATGTGGAACGTCTTACCACATGTCGAATCGGAACACGTCTTATTCCGAGAGTCTGGCCAGGTTTAGACTAGGACCGTATTATTATCGTCGTTCTACCGAGAGGATTAGAGTCTTGTTTGTACGAAACATCTTATCGTACATGGTTCCGGGAAACGTCTTATCCCGTGAACTTGTTTGTCTGGGTCATGAGTATACGAAATGTCTTATTGTATACGGTTCAGGGAAACGTCTTATCTTGTGGACTTCCATTGGCTTGTCTTGCTATTGTACACGATGCTAGTGCGTTTCATTTACCGTGAGAGATGTCGTCAATATATTGGTATGGTTGGATGAATGATTATATGATTGATCATTGAATGACTTGGTATGGTTTGTTTGTCGAGTCTCAATCTTATCAATTATATGCCGCTAATGGTGAGATGTAAGCCCTAGTGAGTATATAGTTGACTAAGGGTGTCTTTCCCGAGTCTTTGAATAACATGATGGTTTCGGAATTGATTTCCACATGATCTTATCATTATATATTGTATTGCCTATCTTTTCTTATCGTAACTCACATGTATATCTATATATGCATGCTCTACTTTTGTATTTCCTTATATGTAGGTTAAAGGTGATATGGCTGGGAGAACCCGGATTTACTCCCCACTGACTGTGGCATTCATGTTTTTCATGGATGAACAGGTTGCATGCTATGGATGAATTTTTGGATATGACATTTTGGGGTTCGGGTGTGAGCTAGCGGGCGTTGTCCCTGGAAGTTTTCACCTCTAGACGATATTAGCTAGTGTTGTTAAACACTTGTTCTTTGCTAACATTTTAAGAGACCCCGTCTCTTTGTTGTATTTCCGTATTTAGTTTGTAATATTTGACACTCCTCGTTTTAATTAACTTGCATGTATAAAATTTTTTAAAAATACCTATTTCCGCAATATAATTCACATGCTTGTTTGTTTTATATTTCCGCATTCGCGAGGGTTGTCACAGTTGGTATCAGAGCTTTATCGCTCCCGACGCACACACGTGAACCCTAAACTTAAACTACTTGACCTTGAAATAATAAATGAGAGATGGGTAGACTTAAGGACCTAAGGTGGTAGTCTTTGGTGTACTTTATGTTTGTTAGGTTCTAACTTGTTTGTTGATTGTGTTGAGTGATGTTATGTTTGTTTGTATCTACCGTTTTGAGGTGGATCATTGTGTTACCTAGAAGAAGTATCCTCTACCGAAGATTTGAAGATTTACAAGCCTAATTGAAGTGTATTTCTTCTTCATCTATGAGTTCTCTCGTCCTTATTGTATTATGCTCTCTCCCTTCTATCTTGGTGCTTCTTTCTCTTCCAACTTGTTTGCCTCTTGGAAATTACTCTTGATATTTCCTCCATTTTACCATTGGTATCCTTACCTTCCTCTTGTAACATCTTTGTGGATGCCATACCCTTTTGTTTGTGGCATATTGTATTTGGTTGGAAGAATTTTAGACTTTGTGGACTATTAGTGTTTGTTAGAATGAATTTGTGATTTGAGGAAAATGGTATAGATCTAATTTCACCCTATGGTTGTGAGAGTTGGTATCCTTGAGGAAAGTATGGTAAAATATGTTTGATGATTTTAGTGTATAAATGCTTGTCATGACTTGTATGTAAATAGTTCATGATATTCGATGGTGTAAGTTGAATGAGTTGGCTAGGATTTCTTAACTCATTAATAATTTAATCTTTTGGACTAAAAAGTGTAGTATTGTTTTGAAGACCATACTTATGATATGTCTAAGTGGTGTAAATGAGAAGCTTTAAATGATATCTTGAGGTGCAAAATACTTTTGAGGTTAAGCGACTTCTTGTGCATGGCTTCCTATTGTGTGTTTGTGAGTATAGGCTTGGTGGAAAAGCATTTGGCTAGTCCTTGGATTTAAAGATATGATCTTATCTTATGGTATCGGAGACTCGTTTGAAGTAGTAAGGTTTCGGTAAGTTTAACCATGTTACTTAAGGATTATGGCATCAGTGGAATCTGATTAGATGAGCTATGATGGTGATGCCTTAGGCTGTTGATGATGACGTTTTGTATGGTGTTTTACCATGTTGGCCATAGGAGTTGAAGAGAGATTTGTATGAAGAATTCCTTGTTAGTCTTTTGATTTTTAAAACCTTTGAGGTTGTGTTGAATATTTGAGCTAAAGGAATGTTATTATACTTGAGTTACAATTCCGCAATTGGGAATCCGCGTGATATGAAAGGATGGATGAATTGGGTTGGAGTCGATTTATCAAATCTAGGTGTACCTTACTTTGATGATTGTACGTGGTATGATGGTCCCTTGTAAGAGGCCTTTGTAAAGGAATAATTAAGTGGTTTTATTATCGCATTAAGTTTGAAAGGAGAAACCTTGTGGATTAAATCTTAAACCTTTATTCGTGGCATCATTCCTTTCCATTTCCATTCTTGAATGTTTTTGTCAAGATTGATCTTTAAGAAATCGCATGATAGTATCTTAATTCTTACTCGGATGTATTCATTCCTCTACTATCTGCTTTGTCCCTTTCTTGACCTCGTTATTTTCAGCGCTCCTCTCTTGTAATCTCGTGCCTGATTATTCTAGTGTTTTCCTTGAGATTTCTTATCGTTTCCTAACTTGTTGCTGCTTCATCTTCCCTCTAGTGGATTGGATGTCTCGTTTGTTTGGCTTAGAGAATCAATGTCATGTATTTTGGGATTCTTTAGCTAGAATATATTTCTTTGGATTGAGTCAATTTCATGTTGTATTTGATCATGGGAAATAGGACTTAAGCTCTGGGATGGATCCTAATAGTGATGATGTATCCTCTCTTGGTGGCTTTAGTTTTTCGAGTTTGATGTGGTGTGTTAATTCGAAGTTCAAGTTTATTGGAATTATAGTTGTTTTGTTTATTATCATAATAGTTACCTTGGAGACCATTTGGGGATTAGATGTCTGTAAATGTTGGATTCTAAAAGAGACTTTGCTTTGGTAATTAAGACTGGTCACCATATTTTGAGGAATATTTTCATAAGTGAAGATCGATGCATCTTGAGTTATAGTTGAGCTGGATGATTTGAATAGTTGTATCATCGCCATGTCCTTGGCCATATAGGACTTGGAATTTGTAATTGATCTCTCTTGAGGTTTTGATGGTTTGTAAAAGAGAAATTTCTTTAAGTTTAGGATATTTAAGCCTTGAAGTCCTTTGAATCGAAGAATTTGAAATGGTGAGCCCATTCATCTTATGATTGGTGGTAATTATGCTTTTCTAGATATAATTATTTATGCTTGTGGATTCGAGTGTAATAATCGACTGGACTAGGGATGTTCGAATACATTTAGGAATCTTTCATGTGGATTATTTAATTGTGGATTTTCCCTTGTCGATAGACCTTAGTTAATGCTAGTTGGATACTAGATATTCGGGTTCGTAGTTTGACCTGATGATTGTTAAGGATTTTGTAGAATCTAATGATTGAAAGCGGTTAAGGTATGACCGAGATGAGTTACATTCTTTTGAGGACTAGCTTATTAACGATGTTTGTGATGTTAATTGGATAAGCCCTTAGAATGATGTGGCTATAATTTGGGTTTGGCGAAAATGCCCGAGAAATTGACTATGATGACTTTTGTATTTGAGTGGAGTGTTTGGTTCTTAGGCTTTCTTCCCCTTTTGAGAATTGCTTTGTCGTTCATTTCTCCCTTTGCCTTTCAAATTGACGATTATTCAATTTGTTATTCTTTGGACATTGTCCTTCTTTCCGCTATTACTCGTTTCGATAAGCCTTCTTGTTTCTTTTTACTCGTTGTGTTTATCTTTTATTACCATGATTGTGAGTTTGATGTTCAAATTACTTTTATGTGTGTGAAATGTTTGGTTGTCTTGAGTGTACGAATTTAGAAAATTTTCAAATTTTCACGATGGATTTCACATTTATCCTTTTAAAAGAGTTTTAGAAATGAAATTTCTACTTTCATTTTTCGAAAATGGATTTAGGTTGCTCTTATACTGGATTTCGCGTTTGGTTGGATGCTAGAACTTGTTATTGGAGATGTCTAATGACTGGTTCTGCACTTATCAACGTATGATTTAATTTTAATCTTGTCTTTACTTTGGAATGCTGGTGTTCTTGTGGGCACGACAAGAACAATTTCGTTCCACAGAAAAAGAGAGTTACTTTCGAAAACTTTTCCTATACCTTTTTGGAAAATGTCATGCTTTTGAAATACATTTCCTTGAAAATGTTTTGACTACCAATTTGGAGAAAACGAATTGGTCCTTATAACTTTTCTTTTCTACTTTCAAGTTTCGAGGACGAAACTTTTTAAAAAGGTGGGGTGATTGTAACACCCGGAAATGTACCCTAATTTTATAGTAGAAATATTTTACGAAATCTTTTCAGTAAATTTAAGTTTTAAATTGACTTTTTATGTTTCGAGTCGAATTTAGAATTTCCGACTTCGTATTTGGAATTTCTGCGAGATTCCATGAAAATCCCGTCTTGAGGCGAGTTTGACTTTTCTTGACTTTTAAGTCGTCTTTAACTTTTCGTGACTTTTGAGTCGTCTTTGACTTTTCTTGACTTTTGAGCCGCCTTTGACTTTCGTTGACTTTTCCGACTCACCCTACATATACTCCCTCAAACCCTAAACCTAATTCATTTCCTCACAACCCAATCTTCTTCTTCCTCACCATAAACACCAAAAACCTTGCTTCCATTTCTTCCAAGCCTAGATTCGTCATAACTCGTTCATTTCTCGCTCAAATTCCCGTAAGTTCGTCTTATTCTTCCCCTCTTAGCTTCCTCTATCCGTATTGGTAATAAAATTACCGTCTTTCTCGCTTTTTAAATTATCCGTCTTTCTCAAGGTGAATGATATTCATCTTTTATTATCTAATTGTATGTAGGTGGAGACTAGGAAAGCTTAGTAACCGTTTAAAGACTCTAAAAGGTAACGGTGAAGGATTACTCGATATCATTTACGTGTTTTATGTGATTTCTAGGATAGAAACCATATGTAGATTATGGTTAGTAAGCTTATGACTTGTATTGTTGTTGATGGATGTTGTTAGTTGTTAATTGATATGAGAATTGATGATTTGTAATGATAAATGAGGTTTTTGTTGTTGATAACATGTCGATTTTTGTTCGTCCTTGAGTCCCGTGTAGGACGCAGGCTGCGTTGGGGGACGCAGGCTGCGTCGTAGGACGCAGGCTGCGTCGGGGTGACGCAGGCTGCGTCATTCTCTGCCGACTGAACTTTTCCTGCACTGACCCCTTTTCGTAAAATGATCATATCTCCTTCGTTACTTGCTTGTTTTTGGCGTGTGACATCTCGTTGGAACCCTAAGAGGATAAGCTATCACCTCCACTTCGAATTTCTGCATTCCCATATCTAGAACTCTAGTTATGACCGTTTGAAGTGGACTCTTGTTTTCGTTGGTTTCCAAACAACGTTGTTTTGGAGAGGTGATCTATGTTTTTATTCATTATGCTTCCTAAACTTGTTCTAATGCTTATGTATCATGTATTGACTCATGGTTTATCTATTTAAACTTATATGATTCCCCTATTTCTGTTTATGTGACGGTTTTTGTATGGTTCCCACTTTGAGTCGGTTTTTACAAATGTAACTGTTTGAGCACTATTTGTGTCTTTGCTTTGTACTCCTCATTTCCTTGGCTACCTTTCCGTTCGTAAGGCTGGAATGTCGGAACGGAGAGGTATCCTACTGCTTAAATGCATGTGTTAGTGGGCATACGACGACGTTGTTGGGGGTTGAACGCTATGCGTTGTTCGACCCGGCCGTCAAATGTTGTGTACTTGCGAGGTGTTGTTATTTGCATGTAGCGTACCGCATGTTATGATGCTTGAGCTCATTTTCCGCCTCTTTCGTGAATTGATCTACCGAATTTGGGGTACTCGGCGTTTTTCTTTCTTTCGTAGCCCGGTCTTGGATCGAAACGCTTTATCGCATGTCGATCGGAACACGTTTATATTCCAAGAATCTGGGCCAGGGTTTTAGACTAGGACCGTATTATTATCGTCGTGCAACCAGGAGGAAATTAGTCTACAATTAAAAATACGAAATGTATCATCGTGTAATGGATTTTCACGAAATGCCTTATTCCCTTGGATGCCTTTTTAATCATACTTGCCATGTACACGATGCCTAGTGCGTTTCATTTCCCAGTGAGGTGATCGTCTTGTGGTCGTTCTTGAAGGCGTGATTTCCTGATATTGTTCATTGGTCAATTTGCATGATTTGGACACCGTCATTGTCTTGGTTTTACGTGAATGATGATAATATGTTGGATGTAATTGGATCAATCGCATGACTTGCTGGTTTTTGTCTGTCGAGTCTCAATCTTATCAATCTTAATACCGCTAACGGTGAGGATGTAAGTCCCTAGTAGCGTATTCCGCTTGCCAACTAAAGAGTGTCTTTCCCGAGTCGTTGAATAACATGATGGTTACGGATTTGATTTCCACATGATCTTATCATTATATCTCGTATTGCCTATCTATTTTTATCGTAACTCACATGGATATCTATATATGCATGACTTTACTTTCGTATTTCCTTATATGTACGTTTGACGTGATATGGCTGGGAGAACCCGGAGTTACTCCCCACTGACTGTGGCATTCATGTTTTTCATGGATGAACAGGTTGCTTACTTGGATGATTTTTGGATATGACATTTTGGGGTTCGGGTGTGAGCTAGCGGGCGTTATCCCTGGAAGTTTCACCTCTAGACGATTTTAGCTTGTTTGCTAAACGCTTGTTCTTTGTTAAAATTTTGAGAGACTCCGTCTCTTTGTTATTTTCCGCACTTAGTTTGTAATATTTTGACACTCCTCGTTTTATTTAACTTGCATGTATAAAAATTTTTAAAACTTCACATTTCCGCTATATAATTCACATGCTTGTATGTTTTATATTTCCGCATTCGCGAGGGTTGTCACAGCTAATCTAACCATCAAAACCTCAGAAACTGTTACCCTTAAAAACAGACTTAGTTCCTAGCAAATAGACTTTACCGTCTCCTTGTGGATTCGATACCTTAGTTACCGCTGACTATTAGTTAGCATTGAGTTAGGTTTACTTTGATTTAGGGAACACGACTTTACCCCTTTCAAATTTGGCGTCGTTGCCGGGGAGGCAACAATTTTCTATTTTGTTTTTAATTTAGTTTGTCTTTTTGTCTTAGGGAATATCAGTTCCTTGAGACCGTTCTCATCTTTTTATTGTTAGTTTTTTTTTTGCCCAGGTCTAATTGATATGAGATCTTACCATTCGATCCCGAACCAATATTTCCATGATGTCCAGTTATGCTGATGCTGTGACAAGAACATGGAGCGAGGAGGTTGATGAGCTCGATTGGTTGCTTAACGGAGAGGTAAATAATTCTCGAATAGATTCTAGCCTTGGTGAAAGTGACATGTGTAAAGCTGGGCTAGAAACGTTGAGGAGAGAAATGAGGACTATGAGTTGATGAATACTCGTAGAAACGTTGAGGTCATATATTATTTCCCCATTGAGACTGACTTGGGAAGTAATAAAGCACCTTGTTTGCCATTAATATTAATTTTTGATACTCCACCTTCTACTAGTCGAGGAATCAGTTTGATGAAGTCCCATGAGAATCATAAGTTGCGACGGTCCCTCGCAATATTTTTATTTGATCGAATTATTTCTTGGTGCTACTTATGCTTTTATGTAGCACATGCGCATATTTTTGATCGACTTTTAAGCGCCCTAAGCTGTTTTGATTATGCTAGTATAAGTAATTGATCTAATAAAGTTCAAACGATCACGCGGGATTTACAAACGGTACTATCTATCCTTGTATTTCTTTAGTTTTATTTCCTCTTTTCTTTTGTTACATGTGTCGTTTAGGCTGTTGTTGTTGGTTATGTTTTGTGATTGCTGTGATGTTAGTGTCACAATGAAGACACTATGATATTTAAGTTTGGGGGAGAGTCTTTATTTATATTGTGTAATTATTTATGCATTGTGTTTTTTAAAAAAAATCCATAAAAATTTCAAAATTTCAAAAATCCATAAATATGTTATTTATTTTATTAGGTCGAGTCTTGGTGAAATTGAATAACAATGATGATAATTTGTATTGTTTTTTCATTCTATTTAAGTCATCCATGTATATTGTTTTGACATTTTATCTTGAAAAGAAAGCTAAATGATCTAGTCTTGACCATATTTGACATGCCTTTTGCTAACTAGATTTAATAAATTATGTTGGTAAACCACTTAAATTTCCGAGGTCTTTAGAGCTTCCTAGGACATGAACATTAATAAACTGGTCTCATTGTCTTTAGGCTTGAGTGTGTTACTCCTTGTAGAATGTGTAACATCAAGCTGCATAAGTGTGACATTAGTTTCTTGGTACTTATACGCGTTCATTTGATATAGTACATGTGGAAATGCAGTTCTTGTCGTTCAAATATGCCTCGCATAACCAAAACACTTGATTTTATACCCTTATTATTGAGTTCTTTATGTTTAGTCTGTTTGAGCCTTTGTAGCCTATTTTATAACCCATCCATTAGCTACATTCTTAGAATTTGCCTACCTTATTAGGATAGTTGCAGTTGCTTATTTTTCATGTCTATCTTGCTACTATGGTTGGTTTGAGACTTATATTGTCAAAGTGGGTGTAGTAAGTTTTTGTTAGCAATTGTGTATTATTCCCTATGTTAAGAAAAGTTGTATGAAGCAAAAGGAAAAAAAAAAAAGAAAAGAGAAGAAAAAATCGAAACAAAATGAGATGATAAAGAACAAAAAAAAATAGTTGCTTCATTTGATTGTTTAGGGATAATGAAAGGGAATTTGATAGACTCTAATGGATTTTTTAGAGATTAATATCAATATCTCTCTTGTGTTGTCAAAGATCAAGATGATTTCTCTAGTTGGGTTTTAATTTGTGCTTAATGTTGTAGATTAGTTTGGTAAATGTCGTTGCGACTACCGGTCTTAGCCCCACATTCCCAGATGTGCCTTGGCACAACCCACTTCTATACCTTCACCTATTAGCCTCCCTTATTGTCCTTGATACATGTACTTTGTTCTTTATTGCGAATGCGTATTAGTTGGGGAAATTATTATCACATTAGAATGCATGCATGTTTCATAAGTTGAGTGAGTGTTTCTATTTCTTTCTATCTATACAAAGCTCACCTTTCAAATACTTATGAGTGAATTAGTGAATCCGCGAGAATCCGACCGATTTGTCTTGCAAGATCGAAAGGTAATTGGTTTTGTCGAATACGGTATCATGTAACATCTCGTGATTTGAGCTGCGTTTTCTATTGCATGTGCCAATAAATTCGTTTTGTTGGTACATCTTTGGTCATTACTTTGTTATAGATATGGATGACTCGGGATTTGTATGTGCATAAACATTAGCTTTGTATGTGCATAAACCATTTGTATGCTTGTCTTTGTATTGTGATTAGGACTTTTCTTGAGGGCAAGCAACGAGATGGTTTGGGAGAGTTTGATGACTTTCCCTTGCGAAGTGAAATGGACTCGGCATTTTGATAATATATGCTTGACATGGAGATCAAGAAAGAAACAAGAAGGAATGTCAAAGAAATTAGTTGGTAAGACCAAACAAATGTGAAGCGAGAAAAGAGAATGATTGCTTGCACAAGTGTGAACTTCAAACTTAAATATCTTGAGTTCCGCAACTCGTATAAAACTGATTGAAATTGCAAAAGGCAGACACTCGATCGAGTGAACCAATACTCGATCGAGTGTTTGTATAACGAAGAGTTTTCCTAAAATTTCTTTTAAATCGGAGTATTGTGTAATATAAATAGAAAACTTATCCCTTGTGATATCTTATACTTTATTTACTTAGTAAACTCCTAGAAAAGTCAATATTTAGTTAGATTGCTATTGGGTTTATTTTATCAAGAACATTGCTCCTTTAATTCTTCCTTGTAATCAGTAATTGGTACTCTTTCATAATCAAGTTAATCTTTTAGGTCTTAATTCTTTTGTCAATCTTCTTTCATATGTCTTTAATTATGTTTTCCTTTAATATTTTTGTTGTTTGTTTAGATATTATGAGTAACTAATCTATTAATCTAAGATTAAAGGGGATCAAGGTTGTTAGAAGAGGATTGATTAATGAATTGATTGTTAAATTGCATAAGTTGTTGTTCAATTGTTGTCTTACTTCTAGTTAATTGATTTACTGATAAGAGTTAATTAATTAGTCTTGCAATTAGCATTATCACTGCCTGGGTTAAGACTAATATAGGCAGCGACAATTGGATAAACTAGTTTAATGATAACGATCACATGTTAAATATAGATCTAAAGGGCATAATAGAATCGACTAATCTTATGACCTTAAACAACTTAATTGACCTTTTTATTGATTAGATTATATCCCTGGATAACATATCTAGTGAACCTGAGACCCTAGACCTTTAATCTTATTGAATTCGTTTTCTACTTTATTGCAATTAGTTAAAGCTAATCAAACCCAAAACCCCAGAAACCGTTACCCTTTAAGTCAGACTTAGTTACTAGCAAATAGACTTTACCGCCTGCCTATGGATTCGATACCCTAATTACCGCTGACTATTAGTTAGCAATGAGTTATGTTTATTTTGATTTAGGGAACGCAACTTTACCCTTATCACCTAGACGATGTTAAAGCTTGCACTGCCAAGGCGAGTCTAAAGTTCCATCCCCTATTTACTAAAAGATTAACACATCTAAAAATTTTCCCGCTTAGTTTTCCCGCCCAAGTGACACTCCATTATAAAATATTTGTCATCTAACTAATTGATCTCACAATCTATATCTAGTCTTATACAATATTTACCTCATAATTTATTATATACCATTAATATTAATGGTAAGTATGGTCAAATTTTTTTCATAAACAATTGTTTAGTTTTTACATGCACAAAACGATTTCTCTACTTGTTTCAATATGAAATAAATATCATTATTGTCAAATTCTCTATTATTTTTATCTAAACAACCGCGTTTTCGCGCGGGATCGAAACGAGTTTTAATTAATTGAACTCCTCAAACAACCCATTCCAACCACTTTTAACAACTAATCAATATATTAAACACAAAATGCTTTCAATAAAGTTACCTTTCCAGCCTTAAAAATAAAGCCGAGAACCAATTAAGATAGGTATGATCAGAAAGATCACCATGAATGGCCAATGTAGTTGGCAACAACCTGTTAAATTTCAGAGTACTGTACAACTGTCGGCAAACTTCACAAAACTTTCACGCCATATCGCTCAACGAAGGAACTAACATCGCCAACTTCAGAAGACATATTAAAATTTGCATGTTCAACTGATTGTATGATATTCCCAGTCTATACCTAAGTGTTTCTGTACCCATAGTAATAACTAGGGATGGCAATGGATAAGATCTGGATAAGGTCTTATAAGATCCAGATCCAGATCCATATTGTATATGTTGGATCCAGATCCGCCCCATATTCGCAGGGTCCAGAATTTTCAGATCCATATCCAGATCCGTGGATCAGGGTAAGATATGGGTCCCAAATGGATCTGATCGTTTTCAAAATATTTTATTAAATTATTCATCTTTTAAATGTAATTTTTCTATTAAAATTACATAAAATGTATTAGAATGTTTAATAAGATTATAAGTATACATTATATCGACATTAAACATAATAAAGTAACTAATTACCGCGTAAGTTATTATTTGGATGAGGATAAAGTTAATTTACAAATATTTAAATTGTATTATAAATTAAGAATGACCTATGAAATAAGTAAAATAACATATGAGAGTTGATTAAATTAGAAAACATCAGCATTATAAACTTTAGCTAACGTTATATAATTAAAATAAATAAAAAATAAAAGATATGGATCCGTGGGTAGGGTTTAGATCTTAACAACAAGATCATCTTTAGTTTCTAGATCATCTTAAAAAATAAAATTCAAAAGAGGTAAGTCTGATTATCAAAAACATGTTGTCAATAAGCCATGAATACAACTTTATTGGGCTTGAAGATGGTAAAACCCAACAGGTAAGCTCCGTAAACAATGCCAAATTAAAATGGTCTTCTGCCTAGTCGGAGTATAGCCACATAGCTACCTAACAACTCTATTTAATAACACTTGTCTTACAACTCCTTCTAATCATTGAATTGACATTTCTTAGGAGATACTCATAACTTCTTTTCTTATTTCTTTTTTCTCTTTTTCTTTGATTTTTTTATTTCTTCTATTTTTTTTCTTTTTTTTTTCTTCTCTAAACACAACTTCGCTTCTTGAACTTTTTCGTTTTCCCAAATTCACTTTGACAGATAAGAACAAATCTTCTCAAAAGAGCACCCATACATCATAGTCTAGCTACTAGCTCAAAAGGTAGGCCGTTTTTATTTGTAGCTATTATTTTTGTGAAGTATTTGTATGAAGAGGCTAATTTGAGGTGTAATTCAAAGTGAAAAAGGCTTCAAATCTTAGTGAATCATGAATGCAATGCTCATAGGAATGAAATGAGAACCATACTTATGCGTTTTGACATGACACACATCACAAGGAGAATTACACACACCTAAATGAGACTGGGTATGGATGTACCAGTCTAAGGAGGTTCTACCTTACAATATATGTAGTTTGTCAAATGTCAAGATCAAGCGTACTCATCTATAGATTCGTTCCATGCCTACTGTGTACAAGACTTCCCCATATATGCAAAATTCAGTGAATAATGAATCATTATCGTTTAAAAGCTCTAAGTTTGGAAAATGTAACATGATAGCATAGTAAACATGCAAGCAAAGCATGAAAAGCATTCAATTGGGTTCAAAAATCTTTTCTCTAAAATCTTCTCTATCTTTTATTCAAAATTTGAAAAATATAACTAAAATGCAAAAAGGGAAAATGCAATCCCTCCCCCAAGCTAAACATCGCATTGTCCTCAATGTGAGCACAAAAGCTAAATATGCAATGAGATGCTCAATGGGAAGAAAGGAAAAATGAAAGAAGAATGAAGCTTACTAGTCAGCGCGGACTCCCCCAAGCTAGCCTTTTGGACATGACAAGGAAGGTCGTCAAAGATTCTTCAAAAACTGTTTCATCTGCAAAGAAATCTAACTAAACAACGTAAAAGGGAAAAAATAAAAATGCAAAAAGGGAATAAACACGGGTTGCCTCCCGAGAAGCGCTTGTTTAACGTCTTGCTCGACGAATTTTTTTTTGAAATCATTGGGTTGGGGATGGACGCTCTGTATAGACAATAATTAAACATCCGATGATAGAATTGCTATAGTAGAGTTTCAGTCTGTGTCCATTAACTTTAAACTTCTCACCATTGCTAGTCATTAGTTCCACATAGCCGTACTTGCTCACATATGTGACAGTGAATGGTCCAGACCATCGGGATCGAAGTTTTCCCGGAAAGATTTTCAGACGGGAGTTGAAAAGAAGTACTTGGTCACCGACATTAAATTCTTTCTTAATTATCCTCTTGTCGTGCCACCGCTTTGTTTTCTCTTTATAGATCCTAGAATTCTCATAAGCTTCCAAACGAAATTTTTCTAGCTCATTGAGTTTCAAAAGTCGTCTATCAGCGCTAAGCTTAGCGTCCAAATTGAGTTCTTTGATAGCCCAGTAAGCTTTATACTCTAACTCGACAGGAAGATGACAGGCCTTTCCATAAACCAATCGATAAGGAGATGTTCCAATCGGGGTTTTGAAAGCTGTGCGATAAGCCCACAAGGTGTCATCGAGCTTATTACACCAATCAGTTCTAGATCTTGAGACTACTTTCTGAAGAATTGTTTTCAACTCTCTATTTGAGACTTCTACTTGACCGCTGGTCTGGGGATGGTAGGCTAATCCTCGTCTGTGATACACACCATATTTAGCAAGCAGAGTATCTAACTGCTTTTCTCAAAAATGAGTTCCTCGATCACTAATCACAGCTCTGGGTACACCAAAACGTGGAAAGATGATCTTCTTAAATAGCCGTATCACAGCTCTAACATCATTAGTGGGAGTGGCAATTGCTTCTACCCACTTGGAAACATAGTCAACAGCGACTAAGATGTAACGATTTCCGTTAGAAGAAGGGAATGGTCCTTGATAGTCAATACCCCAGACATCGAATATTTCAACTTCTAATATGCCGTGTTGAGGCATTTCATGTCTCTTGGATATTTGACCCATTCGTTGACAAGCGTCACAAGCCATAACAAAGTCCTTTGAATCTTTAAACATCGTGGGCCAGAAAAACCCGGATTGTAAGACTTTGGCTACGGTCTTGGACGGACCATGATGACCACCACAAGCAGATGAGTGACATCCTTCTAAAACTACTTTAACTTCCCACTGGGGGATACATCGTCTATAAAGACCATCAGAACACTGCTTGAAAAGATAAGGATCATCCCAAACGAAGAATTTTGCATCATAAAAAAATCGTTTCCTTTGGTTATAAGAAAGGTCAGAAGGTAACTGTCGACTGACAAGAAAATTGGCCATATCAGCATACCAAGGAGAAGAGTCAGTAATTGCCATTAATGAATCATCAGCGAACGAATCATTAATTGGCGTTGCCAGTCCTATTTCAGTTACTCTTATCCTTGAGAGATGGTCAGCGACTACATTTTCTCCTCCTTTCTTATCCCGGATCTCTAGATCAAACTCTTGAAGGAGCAAGATCCATCGGATAAGCCGAGGTTTTGCCTCTTTCTTTGAAAGCAGATATTTCAAAGCAGCGTGGTCAGTGTAAACAATGACTTTTGATCCTATAAGGTAAGAACGGAATTTGTCTAAGGCGTAGACAATGGCAAGAAGTTCTTTTTCAGTGGTGGCATAGTTGATTTGGGCAGGATCTAGCGTTTTACTAGCATAGTAAATAGCATGAAGGAACTTTTCCTTTCTTTGCCCTAAAACAACTCCAACGGCATAATCACTCGCATCACACATAAGTTTAAATGGGAGATTCCAATCAGGTGACTGGATTATAGGTGCGGTGATTAGAGCGCGTTTGATTTTGTTGAATGCCTCAAGGCTTTCCCTCGTGAAATTAAAAGACGCATCCTTAAAAAGGAGCTCAGTCAGGGGCTTGGCTATTTTAGAAAAGTCTTTAATAAACCGTCGGTAGAAACCGGCGTGGCCAAGGAAACTCCTGATTCCTTTTACACTAGCAGGTGGTGGCAGTTGCTCAATAACTTGGATCTTAGCTCGATCCATTTCAATACCTCTTTCGGAAATGATGTGTCCTAGAACTACACCTTCGTTCACCATGAAGTGACACTTTTCCCAATTGAGAACAAGGTCGACTTCTTCACAGCGTTTTAGCACTTTCGACAGATTTGTCAAACAATTATCGAAGGAAAGGCCATAGACGCTAAAGTCATCCATGAATACTTCCATGATAGTCTCAACAAAATCGGAAAAGATACTAATCATGCAACGCTGGAAAGTTGCAGGTGCATTACACAAGCCAAATGGCATTCGGCGATAAGCAAAAGTGCCATAGGGACAGGTGAAGGTGGTTTTCTCTTGGTCCTCAGGGTGGATAGGAATTTGGAAAAATCCTGAGTAACCATCTAAATAACAGAAATATTTGTGGCAAGCTAACCTCTCTAACATTTGATCAATGAAGGGCAGAGGATAGTGATCTTTTCTAGTTGATTGATTCAACTTCCTTTAGTCAATGCACATACGCCATCCCGTCACAATCCTTGTGGGGATGAGTTCATTCTTCTCATTCTTGACTACTGTTGTTCCTCCTTTCTTGGGGACAACTTGGACAGGGCTAACCCATTTTGAGTCAGAAATTGCATAGATTATGCCAGCATCTAGTAAGTTCATAACTTCAGCTTTAACTACTTCTTGCATGTTGGGATTAAGACGGCGTTGACCTTGAACACAAGGTCTTTGGCCTTCTTCTAAGTTGATTCTATGCATGCAAAAGTCGGGGCTTATGCCTGTTAAATCTTCAAGTTTATAGCCTATTGCCTTTTTATGTTTCCTCAAAACAGTCAATAGTAAGTTTAATTGATTTTCATCTAGGAGAGCACTTACTATGACCGGGC
>JAIUZE010012036.1:0-34848 GCA_022085475.1 Heliosperma pusillum | reverse complement strand
CCCTTCAAATCGGCTTGGCCAGAAGTTTTTGAGTCATCATGATGCGCTAATAGAAATTTTTTCACACATCTAGAAGAATTATGAATATGAACTCGTCGACAAGGAAACCACGGTGTAAAGGAGTTAGCTTCTCCCATAATGCTTTTAATACCACACATGACATATAGGTGGCAGATGGCAATAAGTGGATTCAAAGTCGATGGAAAGTGTAAGGATTTTCAATGTCAATCATCAACCGTGTTCCCATTACGGCTTTTTCACCACATTTAAGCAAAAAATTCATATCACTCAGTTTCTTTGTTGCCCACTAGGCCACTTTTACCAAACCACGAAGAAGTGATCTATAAAGCTTCAGTCATAGAATGGAAAAGAGAACTATAACTAGAATTCGAGAACTAAAATATAACAGAAAAAGAGAGCTAGAACTAGAGAAAAAATATATGTTGGGCTTATGCCGGTGCACATATAACTAATCATGTTTTTGATAATTTGTGCAATTATATCATAGAAAAATAACAAAAATTATTAAAATAACATGTTGGGATCTCCAGAAGTCAAATCTATTGTCTGAATACTTCTAGATAAATATTGCTAGTAATATTTAATTTTATAGAATATAAATTCTAATTTTTTCAGACAATTTAATTGTCAAAAACATCAGAGTGCCAAACAAAGAGGTGCAAACTGAGGTTTGTATTTTTATAAAAAAATAACATGGTGCATACCTTATTCATCAAAATGGGAAAGCGAGACTGCAATTCAGCAATGCTAGATTCACCTCCATATATCTCACCAGCAGCAATGTATATAGGTGTGTTAGATGGATATCCAAGGGCAGATAAAAACATGCCCACCTCCCTGGGAGTTAACGGGCAGTACCCTTTGGTTCTTTGTTCAGTGCCATTAATATCCTTCACTTTCCAATGTGTTGTGTTTTGCCTTGAGGTCAAACAAGAGCATACACAAGGTCAGGAGTCGGGTCATTTTGGGCATGTCAATAGGAGTGTACTTAACTGAAAATTTTGGGTATGGCTCTGGGTCCGAGTTGGGACATTTTAAAGTGCTCAGTGAAGTTCCGCCCAGCTATTGTCGCATCAGGTCAATTCCAGTTTCAGATCATTTTCAAATTATTCTATTTGCGTGTAATTCGGTATTTGGGGTCTCTGGTCAGTTATTTGGGTTGCATCGGACCAGGCTTTGCAATGTCTAAATTAATAACATATATAGCTTTACCTTATCATTGTCAGCTCATCAGCTTCCTCAGAAGATAATCCATACGCGCATCCACTAAATGCAAGCATGTCTTTCTCATACCGTAAGTGTAAAGCAATGTAGCGGCCATAATTTCTCATACGTTCCACCAGTAACTATAGCAGAGAAACAATAAGAGCTTAAATGCACAGCTAATGGTCACTATCTAAGAATTCAGAGAGTTGATGAGTCAATGTTTTTACTTTTCCCATGGCTTCAATCCTAGGAGAAAAACGAAGGGCTTCATAACAGGCACGACATCGTAATTTCTGAATGTCAGGGGGCAATTTGTTGTTTGCTAAACGAGAATCAGATTTCTCAGCTCGAATAACCTACCAGAGAAGAAGACCGCTGATAAATCTAAATCTAACAGATTTAAGAAGAACAATCATAGACCAGCCTAAAAATAGATACATATCCATGATTTAGTTATAGATTAGGGGGTGTTTGTTTCGTGCATGGGTATGGGTTTGAAATCGGGAATGATACCAGGGTGGTATGGGGTTGGAACTTGATTCCTCATACCTTGTGTTTGTTTCAATTTTGAGTGGTATGAGCTCGTAAATCAATTAATGCTAAAATCTTCAAAATACAGTATTTTAAATAATAATTTTCAATATTATAAAATCATGTAAATAACAATTTAATAAGATAAATATATAAAAATTTATTTACAAGTCATAGTTTTTTTCACTTAGGGGGTGTTTGGTTCACAAAGTGGTATGGGGTTGGAATCAGGAATGAATGAAACCAGGGTGGTATGGTGGTATGGGATTGGAACTTCATTCCAGATACCTAGCGTTTGGTTCAGTTTTAGATGAATCAGGAATTAATAAGTAAAATTAATGACCTCATCTTGAAAATTAAATAAATAAAACTTTTATAGCGTAACATTGATTATATAGTCTTAAAAAAGTTATCAAAGAAAATAGAAGTAAAAATATATTTCTTATAAAAGCATGTTATTGACAATTTCACAAAAATACGATAACTTTTAACTCGTGATATTGAGTTAAAAGTATGACAGCTAATTTGGGTGCTTTACATTTTCTTTTTACGAAAGTTAAATAACATTTTATTTTTTCAAAAATTTCATGCAATTGATAACAAGTTTTTTTTTCCATAATATAAATTTGATACCAAGGGGGTATGAGTCTCATACCCACCTCCCCCCTTGAGTATGAGAAACCCATACCTCCTGGGTTTGAGGTATGGGTATCAAATTACAAAAAACTCAAAACAAACACAAGGTATGGGTTTGGAGCATTCCAAACCCATACCTCATTCCAGAAAAGTGTGAACCAAACACCCCCTTAATGTTGTTCTAATTTGATATCCATGGGTATCAATCTCATACCCCCCGGTATGAGAAACCCATACCTTGTGGGTTTGTGGTATGGGTATGGAATTTTCATGTTTGTCAAACAAACACTTGGCATGGGTTGGCTTATTCTAAACCCATACCTCATACCAATATTGAGTGAACCAAACACCCCCATGGCTTGTTCGCTCATATAAGACTTTGAGTAATTACTAACCTGAAACTCAGCCCACGTGCTTGCTATTTTTTTCCGGTAGTAGCTCATTCCTGACCAACTTTTGAAATGCTTCACCGCATGAGGAGCAGCTAAAAGTTCATTTGGTAGCTTTTCAATCACTTTAACATCATTAGCCAAGGCACTTATAAAATACTCTTGATCAAAAACATCTGAAAAGTTGCTGCCATATATTTATGAAGAGAGCCTCGTCAGATGGATCAAGTCATGCCCTGTCTTAAGCCAAATTACTCAATGAGGCATAGTAAAAAATATAGAACAAGAATGCAAAAAGCAAGATACCTCGAGTCTTGCCAAAATGATCTTTTATCGAGTTCTGGAATCACAAGAGTTGCATTAATAATACGAGCCACAGCCACCATGTCACAAATCTGCAAATTTATAAAAACAATCAACTTTTGCATTTTCCAACTTAACTTTTCTGACTTAATCTCGTAAATTATCCCAATAGCTGCATGCCAACACCATATGCATATGTTGACATAAAAACATAAAGCAACCCAAGCCATATACAGATAATGAGACTTATGTTAAGGGGAGGACAGGAATTTCATTGCTATAATATTAGATGATTAATTCTAGAGACAAAACAGACAAGCCCTGAACAATGAACTTCACCTTTTGAGATAATTTGTTACAAAGGGATAGCAATAATTTTAGGCTCGTCGTAAAGGCTAACAAATTATGTTTCATGTATAGGAGACATGTTTGGATGGAGAGATTTGGAGGGAAAAAGAAGGAACAGTCTCCTTTATCTGGTTAACACATTTTTGGGTTGGAGGGAAATCCATGAGAGTGAGGGATCCACTTTTTCTCCTACAAGCAAGATGAAGATCCTTCGAATGTAAAAAAGATTTGGAAGGAAAATGACATTCCTCTATCCCCTCCCCTCCAATCGTATCCCCACAAACCCTAATTATATTGCACAATCATTCTGGCTCGTGCAAAAGCATGGTGGCCAACCACTTAGCGAAAATATTCAATTCAACGCACCAATTCTTAAATAAAGGAGGGGGTAAGCTACATGATATCATCGATCATTTCTGAAAAAAAGTGTATCAAAGAGATCCTAATTGATTTAAATGGTCCATCCCATCCTACAAAATTGTAAATAAAGATCTGTGTCTCTGTCATATGCTTCAAATTAAAGCCTTAAAATTGAATTGGTCAATTTTGTTTCAGAGAGCGCATATTCATAGTACAAACTGTACCAAGCATTTAAAGGAGGGTGAAAAGACGAGAACAAACCCCAGCTCGCATTTGATTCAGGCCGCCATTAGTATGGACAAGCAGGTACCCCTGGGAATCTGCTGGTGCTGCAAATATATATTACATACCAGAATAATTAGATTTCTCAAGTAATAACCCGAACAGTGAGTTTTGTGTGACAGTGTCACATGTGAGATCAACCCAAACTCTTACACATTAATTGTTTGGTTATAAGGTTAAAAGGCTGATCCCACATTGTAAGACCATCTAGTTTTTGAGTAACCCGAAAACAGCAGAACGAGAAAGTCTTCTTACGAGTATACAGATCGCTAGGTTGGATACAAGGCACAAAATCACGATTTGGAGGCCGCTTCCATAACTTGTCCTAATATGATGAACCACTGGCACCAATTATTAACTGTCAATTCTAAATCAGTGACAAACTGACGACATAAGAAGGTTAAGAATTCTTCGTCACTGAACTTTGGTAAGAACTTCTTTTACACACATCAAGTCATCAGTATTACTAGCATCCAAAATCTGACAAGTTACCTAATTTCACAACAACTACTAACAGTCTACCATCATTAAAACAAATCTAAGAATGACATATGTAATCGGCCTTAGCCCTTGAGTAACAAGACTCCAAGACATCACACGACAAGGATAGCGTAACAAATACAGACAATTATAAAGGAAAAACAATGACAAACCTTTGAGGAAGAAACTAGGGGTTTTGCAACAATTGGAGGTGCATATGTTTGTCCAAGGTCTTGCTCAGCATTTAATTGTGGGAAATTAGTTTCATGCTGCTGAAAATAGAAATAACCCACCAACCACACTAATCAGTTGCTTCTAAAATTTAACAACAATTGTCAAATTAAATTTAAAACCCAATTAAATTACGAAACACAACTCATTTATGTTACATGATCTTCACAAACAAGGAAATTTTCAAACACAATCCAATAACAGAACATTCAAAGATTATTCCTTTTTTTTCCTAAAACATACCCTACATTCTAATCATTTACAAATTAAACATAAACCCATCGTGACATAGTGTCCATAAAACGAGTTTGGATTCTTTGTCCCATCTCGTGTCTCATTGTTCTCCATTTGACTCATAGGCATTAACCATTAAAAATAATTGTGTAAATATGATAAGCCTATTATGTGTCAAAAGATAAAGGTAGTGGGACAGAATATGGGACACGGAAATGGGACACACGATCCAGACTCCCATCATAACACACACAACTATGGACCTACATGGTTGGTCGCCCCTAACTACAAATCCTGGTTCCGCTACTAAACTCACATTAATCTAAACAGTCCAAAGTTAGAAACTTTCACCCAAAAAAGCCATTAAAATATTGAAAATGGAGGTAAAAAAATAGAGAGAAATTACAGTGGGGAGTTTATAAGAATCTGGTAACTTAGGAATTCTGGGAAAATGAGCTGAAAAGAGAGCAATTAATCCAATTGCACATATTGCATAAGTTAGCAACTTTCTTAATATCACAACTGTTATCCACCTTTTTTTATGCATTTTTGCATCAAACGAAAAATATAATGATGATTTGTGTGCAAACCCACTAATTATTTGGAAAAACAAATGCCAAATATTAGTAAATTTGTGAACTTTTATGTTGTGTATATGATGATATGATGATATGAAGTTGAAGATTGTCGGTTGACTAATGAAAAACTCTGTTTTTTTATACAAGTGTTAATTTTTTGACTTGAAAAATACTTAGCTCGTGATTAAGACTAATAGGGTTCAGTTGATTTGGTCATTGAGATACGGAAAGTGAGATAGAAATATCCGAGTTTAGAAGGAATCAAAAGTTTCGAAGCAGCGGAGGGGTGGAGGGGTGGAGGCCCGAGTAGTGGAAATATATACTTTGTGAACGGGTGGGTCTGTTAGGTTCTAGCTTGATCTAACACGTGCACGGTATATATAGAGGTTATTTGTATTATATTTATAGATTTATAGATTGTAAACGACAAACAGTTAGTTTTTCATATTTATCATCTTTAATCACATTTTTTATTTGAGAAAAGTAATTAAAAAGAAAAAACTAATCAAACAACTAATGATATCGTTTTGATATTTTAATGTCAACAGTTTTTTTACCATGAATTGAATTGTACTAGTTTTAAACTCGTGCAAATAATGCACATGTCGTATTTACATGCGCAATTATTGCACATGAGCTTATAAATGAGCGTTATTAGATGTGCAATACTGAGACGATATAAATAAGTCCATAGTTGAGTATTCCAAGTACATATAATTTAAGTAACGATTTTTATTCCAACATCATAATACGATTTTCATCATTAACGTAATTAACGTACAATTTAATTTAAGAAAAAAAATGGTGTTCAAATCAGGCTGTCGTAAATTTTATTTTAAAAATAATCTTTATCAAAGTTTATTTTTCTGAAAATTTATATAAATCACATAAACTAATTTTTTTTGTAAAGAAAATCTACTTTTTTTTTGTAATTTTCATTATAACAGTTTTATGTATAAATGTTACTCCTATATTTAGGATGTATTTTGTAGGAATGCTTTAGGAATGTTTTGAATGTAATTAATGAAAAACCAAGGAAATTAGAAATGGTAAGAGAGTTACTTCGTATATCATAAGAGAATAAGAGAATATTGAACAATTAAATGAAAATAATGAAAAGTGGGTTTGACACTAAAAAAAAGAGGTGATTTTCATCCCTAAATTTAAGGAACCAATAGCAAGGGTTAAAAAAACTCTGCTTTTATACTCCCTCATATTCCATTTATTCTTCCCTATTTCCTATTTGATCTATTCATGTTTTCTTCCTTATTTTCATTTTTGGAGGTGGGGTTGTGTGTTTTGTGTGGTCCATATTTAATTGCATGTGGGGTATAGTGTTTTGTGTGGTCCAAATTCGTTTCCTTAATCCTAGAACTCAAATGAAAAAGGAATAATACATGGAATAGGAGGGAGTATATAAAGGAGATTATTTTATAAATTAACATATTAGTTTAACTTATTTTGTGGTTATAAAGCTCGTAATAATAGTTTATAATTTTGTTTTATATCGAGTATAGTTTATTGTTTAATGAAAAGATTAATCATTTATATGATTTTATTGAAAAAAAAAAATTAAAGTTTTAGTTTAATGCAAACTTTATCTCTTAATGAAAATATTATATCTTAATGAAAATATTATGCGTTAATCATATATCTCTATATTTTGTTTCTTTATTTAGTGGGTTTATTTTTGAGAGAAAATTAATGATAAACTTATTATTTTAATATAAGGGGGATTGGATGTTAATTGTCAGTTGTTTTTGGAGATCATGTGTGAAGAAGAATTTCGGGGCTATTTACTTAGTCTTTATCTCCTTTAATGTAGCCTTCTTTTACTTGAGCGATACAGGCGGTATTATCTTCATATATTATTGTCCGGTGATCACTTATCTTGATATCGCGTTCTTTTTCAATGTATTGTATCATGGATCTCAACCATGCACATTCTCTAGATGTTTCGTAGAGTGCACTTATTTATGCATGATTTGATGATGTTGCAGTAAAAGTTTTTTTTGTTGACTTTCAGGATATCGGTTTTGCCTTATGTGGTCTGACAACTGACAAGTATCCTTTATCTGCATATCCAATCAAAGTAGCATCTTTCTTTCTAATATAAAATAATCCTAAATCTTGGCATCCTTCAAGGTATCTTAATAAGGAGTCAAGATCATCTCCATTTCCTAAAAAGAAATGGAGAGACAAGTTCCTTTTAATGGTTCGGATTTAATTCGGGATAGATCGGATGATTGTAAATGCACTTGAATAAGAAAAGGTAAATGAATGAAAATAGATATATAATATAATATGGGTATATTAGAGAGGAAATGGAGAGAAAGAAATGGAAAGGATCTAAATTGCTTAATAAGATTGTAACTTCATTCCAATGTCTCTTAGTTGGTGATGCACTAAAACTTGCTAGTAGTTACCTGAAAATGCTATATTGGTTGAGTGTTATTTGCCAGATACATTAATACGCCTATTGCGCTGAGATAATGGTGCTTCTGTAACTAGGGTATCTTTGTTGTTTTCTCCTGACCGGAATTCATCATTTCCCACACTAAGAGTGCGAACTGCCATTTGAGAACTAAGTCGAAGTGATTTAGCCATTCCAAATCTTTGTATGACTCTTTGAGTGTAACTTTCTTGATGAATAAGAACTACATTCTTAAGATGTTCGGTTTGTAAGCCAAGACAGAACTTTGTCCGTCCAATATATTTTATTTCAAATTCTTGCATTAGATATTTTGCAGTGACTTCAAGCTTAGCTGGAGTTCAAACTTCCAATGATATTTAAATCATCGACATGCACTGCAATGATTGTGAACTCATTACTTGTATTTCTAATAAAAGCACATGGGCTAATTAGATCATTTTTGTAACCTACTTTCAAAAGATATTATTTCAGGCGATTATACTACATTTGTCCTCATTGTTTTAATCCATATAAGGACTTTTGTAGTTTGATACAGAACGTCTCTCGAGGTAACTTAGAGTTGTAATCTTTTGGCTCGCTCCCTGTAGTATTTTCATGTATATATCACTGTCAAGTGACCTATACAGATATGTAGTCACGACATCCGTAAGACGCATATGTAAACCTTTTGATGTTGCAAGACCAGTTAGAAATCTTAGTGTTGTTGCATCAACTGCATACAAGGGAAGATGCCTCATCATAATTGACTCTTGACATTTGCGAGAAGACTTCTGCAACAAGTCCTTATATATATCGTACAATTTCATTTTTCTCATTTCGTTTCCTATGAAATTAAACCCATTTATGCACTAAAAGTTTTACATTCTTTAGCGTTTGAATTTCAGGCCCAAAAAATTTTCTCTCTTCGAAGGATTTCAATTATGCTTTCATTGCTTCCTCTCATTTTGGCTAGTCGTGCCTTTAACGACACTCGTTAACAGATTTTGCTTCAGTATGAACATAACTCATTGAGATCTTAAGACTATTACTCATCTTCTAGAATTTGTTCACTTGGTAACTCTATTAATGTTTCTTCTTCTCTAAAACCTCTATCACAAGATATTTCTTTCGACTTATTTGTTATTCTAGATTTTAGATCCTTTGAGCCATGTGGTCTTCCACAATTCCTACGTGTCATAGATTGTTTTGATATTGTCTTGTGAGAGTTCTCTTCATGGATGTCAATGTTGACAGGTGCATTTGTAGTAAGAATATGGGTCCTTGTGACCTCTTTTGAGTTTGTGAATGCATCCGGTAATTGATTAACAACACTTTGAGAACGAATTATTGTACTTCTGGATTACAATAACCATTTCTTGGATAAGGATATAATAATGAATCTCCATTCCAATTCCATGTAATTTCTTTTGGTCGTTCGTCCACCACCCCCACCATAAAGACCGGAAAAGTATGTTCCTCAAAATGACAATTGACAAATTGTGTCGCGAATAAATCTCCAGTCATAGGTTCAAGATATTTTATAATACTTGGAGAAATATATATTAACTATTTTATTTTTTTTCCTAAACAATACTCCGTAGCAACTAGTTTCTTTTCTTTTTAGTTCTTATTGATTTTTTTTGAATTTTTGTTAATTAACTACTCCCTTCGTCCCGATTAGTTATTGTCCTTTCATTTTGGCACACATACCAAGGAAAGAGTAGGAAACCATTTGTGGTTATACGTAGTGGATGACAAGTGGATAATAGTCACATTAGGGGGTCAAATCACTCCTAGACTACCTTTCTACCTTAAAAAGGATAACAATTGTCTGATACACCCAAAAAAGAAATATGACAAGAACAAGAATTGACCGCGACAGAGGGAGTATATTAATTAATAAAAATTGGCTGAAGAGCGACGTCGCCGACGACTGAGGTTGTGTTGGCAGCTAGGTATCACAAACACTCCTCCTAACCAGCCGTCCCGTGTCCGACACCGTGTCGAACACACGGACACTCGAACACCTATAAACAAGGAATGAGAGGTCTTAAGACTAAATATATTGATTAGAAGATGAGTTTGAGTGGGAAATGAGAATGAACTATAACGAAAGTCATGTTTTACCTTCAATTATTTGCATTTAATATCAAATACTAACACAAAAATAAAATAACACATTATTTATAACTATAATTTATATACATTTTATTAAATTTAAATAACGTGTCCCGTGTCCTAAATTTCACGAGATGCCGTGTAACGTGTCTGTGTCATGTCCGTCTCTGTGTTGGTTTTGGTGCTACTTATGTTGGCAGTTGAATGTAGGCGGTGTTGGTGGTAAAGGCAGATGAGGAAGAAAAGAAAAAAAAAAATCAATTAGATGAGAATAAAAAAATATGATAAGAGTATATAACTGTAAAAGTTATATATGGAATATGAAATAGTAAATTCCGTATCTGAAAAAAACACGTCCCTAAATGAATCATAACATCAACCTTAATTTAACAATTTCGCGTAGAATTTGTGTCGTATTTTCTTATTGAATCAATGATTACCCCCCGTCCTCCCCTAGTCGTTCCTCCCGTAATCAAGTTATTGCGCTCCATTATTTGTTACATTTGGCAATTGGCACTACTATCCGACTTGTAAATCGTAATGACAGCACCACTTTCTAAGTTCTGACCGGCGATATTCAAATACATGGACCCCACACTGTCATAACTCGAACACTATTCTACCTCTCTGTCTTTCTTCTACAGATTCATCCTTCTCTAATCACATTTCCCCTAATTTCAAACCCTAATTCACCGATTTCCGACGCCTGATCTCCCTCTCCTCCGATCTCCAACGGTAATTAATACACTCTTGATTCGCATTTGTTCATGATCGTAATTCGTATCTGATCTGAATTGTATTCTATGATTTTGATTATTAAATGTGATCAATGTTGCTCAATTTCTTACGTTTTACAGGCGAAGTTCATAGTTTGGAGGAGATTATACGATGAATCACGCTGCGGCGACGATTGAGGAACAATTGATCTTGAAAGCGATTAGAGAAGAGTGTTTATGGGAGAATTTGCCTAAACGACTTCAATCTAATCTTTCGTCGAAAGAAGAATGGCATAGAAGGTTTAATTTTAGCTACTATTTCTCTGTTGAATTACGTTTTTACTGTCTTAATCAGTTTAATTTAGTGATTATTGTTGTTGACTGTAGTTAGTTAGATGTGATTATGGTTTCTCAGTAGCTGGAAATTCATGATTACGCTTACATTACTTACCGCGAGCTTGTATGTACTTAAAATGTCCCGCTTGTCGAATACCTTGGAGCTCAGCCTAAGCTAATTTGGATCTTGACTTTAATTAGGGGTAAATCGGTAATAGATGTTCATAGGCGCACTCGGAAAGGAGCAAATTTCGTTGTTTGTATTAGTGCCTTACTGGTAGACTCGGGAAAATTTTGTTTCATTGCCCTATTGGCTTTTTTTAAACACAATTCTTGTAAAAAAATAAAGAGGCTCGATTTTGAATTCCTTTGATACAGTATTTGGGTAAAATATCGATTACTGTATTAGTGGCAAACTCGGAAAATTTTCGTCTGGTGCCATATTAAATCTTTTAGTCATTATTATTAAAAAAAATGTGTATAGAAATTCCTGTAGTACAAGAAGTAGGTAAAGTGCTCAAAATTTTTTAGCTTTGGGGTTTCAGGGACTTCTAATACCTAAGTGTGCATCTGCCGACGGTTGGTCTAAGGAGTAATTTCTTGACATTTACTTGTTACTCTCGAATGTTCGGCATAATGTATTAGTGAACAAAAATGCTTTTGAACTAACTCCTAAAATTACAATTTTGTAGAACCTTTTGGGCCGGTGGGGGGATCTGACCTGTTCGATGACTAACGGCAAGTTCTGTTATGCATGTAGGGTTATTGACCATTGCATAAAAAAAAGACTTCAGTGGAACACATGTTTTGCTCGCAAGTTAATCAAAGAAAGCGAGTATTATGAGGAGATGATGCGTTATTTGCGGAGAAACCTTGCGGTGAGTATTTACTTGTGCAATAAGGAGTAATTTCATTGGGTTGCTATTAAAGTAAATTAATAGTTTAATAGCATTATTCAACTTCAACGTGTCTCCTGAAAACCGGAGATATCTTAATCTAGTGGTTAAGACAAATGTCATGTGTGTGACCGACTTGTCCTATGTTCGAATCCAATTCCCCCTAGTTTTGTGCTGGCCTTATGCATCCTCTTACACTAAAAAAAATCGCCTGAAAACTTGAGGATGCTGTGTGGTACAACTTATGACATCGTCTCACAATGCTGCACTGTCTGTATCCTTCATAATTCTATATTGATATCTCACGCCTTCTTAAAAGGCTTTGACTTATATTGAGTTTTGGAATACACATCACACTGTTGATGGGGTTTGTGAAGAATGATTAGGTATAATGTGTCTCTGTATTGTACCAAACTCAATGTCCATTTGTAGATATCCTATTGTTTGATTTTTTTGTGCTCCATTGTCATTTTGGATTTTCGTATAGCCTTACAAGTTGTATACTTGTAACAAACTATATACAAATACTAATAAACCGAAGTGATCTTACTATGTACTCCCTTCTTTTACACATGTTCGTCCCATTTACCTTTTTGGAGGTCACAGTTTTAGAACTTTGACCATGTATAAACTACAAACTATATAATTTCATAATATAATTTTTTTATAGTTAAATTTGTTATAAAAAGATCTTCCATAAAAAGTCATCTTCAACCGATAAATATAATGTATAAGTGGACAAACAGATGGTCAAAGGGTCGCCTGGAGACCGTGTATAAAGTAGATGGGAGGAACATGTGTAAAAGGCGGGAGTATTACCTTTGATCATCTTTAAACTTCATACTTTACTTTTAGGGCTTGGCACATTCTTCCTAATTTAGAATCTTTACTATTTAATTTGTTATCTGTGGTAATAATGATATGTGCACATGTTTTCTCAACTTGCATTTTCCACCACATTATTGCGCTCCTTATTTATTGTGCCCATGGGGGTATGAAGTTTGAACCCGGACACAGGGAATATTGTTTCTTCAATAAAAATGTCCTCTTACATATTGATGTTAGGTAAGACTTAAGAGTAGTGCTTCTCAAATATGCCAAGTTGTTTTGCGTGCTTAATCACATTTAGTGTCCGGTTACTCCAGTAAGGTGGTAACAAGCATCATCATCTTATGATCACCGGTAAAATAAAGTCCTAATACGAAGACTAATTGTTGCAGCTGTTCCCTTATCACCTTGCGGAATATGTTTGCCGAGTTATGAGGATTTCGCCTTTCCGATATTACTGCGATATAATCTTTGAGGTTATGAAAAATGGTAAGTGGTTTTTCCTTCTGTCTTATTGTTTTATAGAGTGCTGCTACTGAAATTGTTTATGTGCGGTGTATAGTTACATGGGAAGTTCCTGTCACCTTTCGGTGGCTTAGCTTTTTCAGCATTTTGACTTGATTTACTTCATCCAATCATATAATCCTAGAGATGTCCAGTAAATTCTGTGCCGTAAAATATTTGAAAAGTGCTCTTTGAGTCTTGGATTGAAGTGTTACTGATTAATAGGCTGCTCTTCAACTTCAAGGAGAATGCTGACGTTGTTCTGTTCTATTTTGTACACTTAAGGTGTTATTGACTATGAAATTCCTATCTTCTTAAACTGAATATCTAACCCCTTTCTGTAAACTTGGTTATTTTGTATGAACTAATTGTTCTTCCTTTGATGAAACTGATTTCTCACTCTCTTTTTTCAAGGCAAATCAGAATGCTTTATCAGTGCTTCATGTACTCATAGCTCCATCTGCATAGTATGACTAATGCAACTCTGATATTGCAGAGCAACCATATGATAGTATTCCAAATTTTAGTGCAGCAGATGCATTACGGATAACAGGAGTAGGAAGGAACGAATTCATTGATATCATGAACAAATGCAGATCTAAGGTACTACCTACATAAATTTGTATGGTTCTTTATGAGAGTTTTAGCCCTTGCATGTACATTGTATGCTTCATTTGCAGTCAATGCTGTCACAATCTTTATGTTCGGCTTCTGTTTCTAGGCTCAATCAAGAGCTTAGCCTATTTTCTCCGGTCTCTTACTTGCATCATGATGGGTAACTCTGGTTTGGGCTTAAATGGGACATAGGCTGTTTATTGTTATGACTTAGAGGCCCTTAGTTGTTGTCGGCTCAATTCCACACTTTTAGCATATTGTTCCCTTATAAGCATATGGAATCTTCCTATAGCTAGATCATCTCTTGTAGGAACATATTTTGGCACAAAAAGCCAACAGCAGGATACAAACAAGCTCTGTAATTAGCAATAAATCCATTAATTGTAGGAAATCCATTAATTTTGTAGATAATATAGTTATGTGGAGCTAACAAGTAACAACGTGGCTTTTCTCTTTCTCCTTTGATGTCCCTTTTTGGGTAAATAATTATTCCTCAGATGAAGAACTAGCTCTCTTACGTGCTCAAGTGAGAGAGGTGCCTCTTCGAATTCACGATATTAATTCTGTCAATACCCCTCTTTTGTAAATGGTTGGTACAATTTTGGTGTCACTTTATACTTGCATTATTCTATTTAATTGAGAAGGACGTCCACTGTCAATTATAGCAAATCAGTTTCAGTGAACAGTACACCAAAAATAGACTTTTTAACATCCCTGGTGTCCCTGCCCGCCTTCTATTTCTCCTCATATCTGGTGGAAATTTCTTAATTTACAATGCCATAGTTTGTACATCAATACATTGCCTTGTTTTGGCTTGTAGCAGAACTGAGTATAATTTTGATTTCTGCTCAAAGAATGTTTTACTACACTGAATATGATAGGAATGTGGTAACCTTCCTTTACTCTGATATCTTTTTCATTGACTTGGAGCTGTTCAGAAATTCATGTGGAAAATAAACAAGTCAATTGCAAAAGAACTTCTACCAACACAACCGGTGGATTTTCCTATTGAGCCTTGGTGGGGAGTCTGCCTTGTCAACTTCACTCTCGAAGAATTTAAGGTGACAAATTTAATCTTGTGTGTTTCTGCAAAAGTTCCTCAGAATTCTTAAGCTACATAATTAATGTTATTTCCTTCATACACGTAGTCTATTATGTTTAATACTTTTATATTAGAGTAATGTCGCATATATCACTGCATTAAGTCCTATTAGTTATTATCTGAAATGTTTCCAGAAACTATCTGAAGAAGAAATGGCAACGATAGATAAAGTTTGCAAGGAGGAAGCGAATTCATATGTCCTCTTTGATCCTCAAATCGTAAGGGGACTTCATCGGAGGGGTTTAATCTATTTTGATGTCCCTGTTTATCAAGATGATCGTTTCAAAGGTAGCATTTTCTAATTGTTTCTTTCTTGTGGAATGTGGTTTGTTTTTTATTACTCGGTGTCTTATTGAGTAAATCAATTTTTGTGTCAATGTTTTCTCATTATTTTTATATCATCAATCACATATGATTTTGTTCCGAGTAGAGCGTGGTTCATGAGTTCATCAATGGTAGGTAGATTCTTAATCAATAAGATTCACAGTTCTTTAGTAAATCAAATAAATTTAATAGAAGGGAAGATCCCTATGCAATCTCATGTGTACACTTGGTTACGATTCATTCCTTCCTCTACGTATCACGATTCCGTTTGAGCATATTCTACCATGGCACGTAACAAAAAATCAATCTAACACACTACAATGGTGTATCACGTATGCACGTGAGAGATGTGGTGTATTATTACGAATTTGGCAACCTTGTGTGTACATGTTTCTACACCCCCTTCTAATATTGATGACTGTTCGTCTTCTCTTTTTCCACTGTCTTTCATTGTTTTTGCTCCATATAGCATCTAAGTACAAGGGTCAAGTATCTGATATTCTCGAATAAAAGCTGTTGTCTGTTGTTATTCTGTGATTTTAGAAGCCTTCTGATGCGTAAAAAGGCTTTTTTTTTGTTCCATGTAATTTTTATAGATTTGAGCGTGATTTTGAAATCTTGTTTGAAAGAAATTCTTATGCACTTTATTCAAAACTTTGGGGGTTTAAGGCTGTGAAGGTAACTTTCTGATTTGCGTATTGTACAAAGGATTGAGTCTGAACCTTGTAAGTTATGGTGATTGGAAGATTTTGTCATTGGTACCTTGTACATGAGCTGAAAAGAAAGAGCAAGAATATACGTAACTTCATATGTAAAATGTAAAACTCCTTTAGGAAGCCTTTGAGAAGCAAGGTAAAAATTAATAGTAATATATGGTCTTCACGTGGCCAAGATCAGTTGAGCATTGAACTTAGGTAACTTTATCTTCTTTGTTTCTGCAAAATGAACCAGGTTCTGTTAGCTTTTTCTGTTGAACTGTATTGGGGATGGCGACCCATACGACCATGTAGACAAGACCAAAACGTTAGTAGACATGCTTAGTTGAGTTATCTATCTGTAGAAAATGGTCAAAATAGTAAAGCAAGACGCGTGAAGTAGTGTATAATTGGAATCTTTTTTTTTTCTTTCTTTTCGTGGAGAGCTGCTTGAGCGATTATATGTGAAGCTGTTGTCTTTTGAATATTCACCTTTTTGCACACTTCCTATTATACTTTTCTTTGAAATTAGGATTTCCTTGATGTTGAAGTGTTAAATAGTTCCTGCACTAGTTTTACACCTTACCCTTTGCTGTCTTACAAACATTTTACCTTCTGAACTAGTTTAAAACAGTTGATATATGCTATTTCAGTTTCTAGGCTGGAGGGCTTTGTTTCAAACCGTGAGCAGTCGTATGAAGATCCTATTGAGGAGTAAGCAAGTTGACTCTCTTACCCTGCAAACTCTGTTTTAAAACTGCAATGTGATATTTTAGTTATTTCTATTTTCAATGGGAGCCAAAGACTCATTATTCTTTGGTTACGGTCTCAAAGACTCATTATTCTTTGGTTATGATTTATGGAATAAAGCAAAATAGCTGGCTCGAACGGTTGATTAAAGTGGACTTGTTTGTTTTTATTGTGAAGTACAGTTGTTCAATGCAATTTCAGTATGGGTCATTCGGAAACAATCTCTCTATGTTGTTAGTACATGGTTATGGTTGCATACTCCCGACTTCACCTCGCCATTTGCTTGAGCTCTTGAGGCACTGGGAGAATGTTGTTATATTGTAATAGTTGGCTCGAAGAGTTGATTGAGATGCTTACCAGAAGGTATTGCATTATACAGGTTACTTTATGCAGTTTTTGTTGTGTCAAGTGAGAATGCAACCGTGGCAGAACTAGCAGCTACATTGCAGGCTGACCTTTTACAGTTGCAATGTGCTGCTTCCTTTGCTTGCCGGCTGGGGTGGGCTGAGAAGATAATTGATCCAGCATTTGCCCTTCAAGATGCAAGTCTCCTTGGGTCCCTTGCATTGAGTGATGATGATGATGTTTCTCGGGCTAGCGTAGGCTCTGCAAACGTGTCAGTGGACGGAGCTAGTATTCAGCAGGATTATTCCATTTCAGATAGAGCAGCACCTAATCAAGCCCGTGTTGCTTTTATTGTTGATGCTAATATAACTTCATACCTAATGATGGGATCTGTGTCCCCAGGTAAATTTTCTGTTCTTTGTCGTTAACACATGAACTAGGCATATTACTATCTCTTACTCAATTTGAAGTGTTAATGCTGTTGAACCTGCAGTTAATGGCACTTTACGTGTAAAGAACCAAAGATATATTGTTCTTTTGGTTTTAGAATTTGACGGACTATATGAAAATGCCTCTTTCCCTTATCGTTTCTTTGTTTCTTGAAAGTATTAAAGGGGTATTCTGTTTTCTGTTATATGGTACTTATTGTTGTGCAATGAAGCAATGCCATATTTCCATGTTCAAAAGATGAACTTGGCAGAGATGCATATGTTTCAGACTATGTGCCGTAAAAAAATGATTGATTGAGAAATGAGGTGATTGAGGAGAAAACAGGAATTCCACCTATAGAAGATATGATGAAAGATAATTGACCTTGGGTATTTTAAAGGCGTTTAAGGGAAGCCTCAGGTAAATTAGGAGGTCTACAGAATGGGGAGGCCTGAAGAATGGCTAACCCAATTAATTTCTGAAGGGTAGGGGACGCCCAAAGCAAAAGTGGATACATGTGAGTAAAATGATGAGTTTTCTTGGTATCGAAGAAATATGGTATTTTTTTTCTTTTTATTGGGGGGTGGGTTGAGGAAAGAAGATGATGGACCTTGATTCTTCTTTATTTTATTGTTTTGTTTATTTTGAAACTTATTTTCATCTTAAATTTAAATCTTCTTTATTATCCGTCCATATTTTTTTTAGTTACTTAGATTTTGACCTTTTGTGATTATTATTAATATTAATATCACTATTACTTATTGTTTCTGTACACGTATAATGTTTTAGTTGCATACCAATATCTCATGAATTTTCTGTTGAAAAGTATTTTACATTTTTATGATTTTTTTATCCACATTTCATTTATTCATTTTTTTTTATTGTGTTAGAATTCCTCAAATTTCTCAGTTTTGGTACTTCTAACCGGTTAAGGGAGTAGGAGTAGTTGATGATTCACTAATGTGACTTTAGTTTTCTCAATTTGTGCTTCTGACATGAATATGCTAGTTGGGACTAGCTGAGGTTGTTTTTAGTGTAATACATAGCCACAATATAGCTCGTAAAATATAATTTGATGTTCTTTTCTCCTGTCTTGTCTAACTCCTTGTTTTCTACTTGTTAATTTTTTTTATTTCAGGTTTAAAATCGCATGCTGTTACACTATATGAAGCAGGAAAACTGGGTCATGCTAGCATTGCAGATCTTTGCAAAGATCTGGGCACATTAGAAGGAGCCAAATTTGAGGGTGAATTACAAGAATTTGCTAATCATGCTTCTAGCCTCCGTTGTGTTCTAGAATGTCTGCTTTCTGGAGGAGTTTCTGCTAGTGTCATAGATGCACATCATAAAGTGGACGCATTATCTGTGCAAAAAAATGCCTTGAGAGCAGATGACACCAGCTTTACTGTCAATAATGATGTTATTAGCAACAATGAGGTGTCTAATGCTTCCTCAGATTCTCGTGATTTGGGTACAGAAGTAGATTCAATGGGAAGTGATACTCCCACAAATTCAGCCTCCGGGGTTAGCTCCTTGGACACAACTGTTATCAATGAAGAACACGAAGACATTCAGGCTTCTGCTGTCTATTTGGATAATATCCATCATTCCACTGACAATTCAAGGCTGGAGCCTACGCCTGAAGATAACGAAAACGCTGTTTTATCAAGTAGTGTTGCTAAAAAGAAAAGGAACTATCGTGTTGATGTTCTTCGTTGTGAAAGTTTGGCCAATCTTCCATCTGCAACTTTAGATCGTTTGTTTCATAGAGATTATGACATTGTTGTATCGATGGTTCCTCTTCCTCCATCATCTATTTTACCTGGGCCTACTGGACCTGTTCACTTTGGGCCTCCCTCTCATTCCTCCATGACACCTTGGATGAAACTAGTTCTATATTCAGCCGTAGGCTGTGGACCAATGTCTGTAGTGTTAATGAAGGGCCAATTGTTACGGTTACTTCCTGCTCCGCTGGCCGGATGTGAGAAAGCCCTTTTATGGTCATGGGATGGTTCTACAGTTGGAGGGTTGGGAGGCAAGTTTGAAGGGAACCTAGTAAAAGGAACTATACTTCTTCATTGCCTTAATTCTCTCTTGAAGCATTCTGCTGTATTAGTGCAACCTCTCAGTAAGTATGACCTTGATGCATCTGGAAAACTTATTACTATTGATATTCCTCTGCCCTTGAAGAATTCAGATGGGTCACTGGTGCAGTTAGAAGAGGAATTGGGTCTAGATGTGGTGGAGAGCACGAGGTTGGAGTCACTTCTGAGGGACATAGTAGATAGAATAGACTTGTGGACTATTGGTTATATTCGTCTGTTGAGACTTTTTGTAGAGAGAGATCCTGACGACCAGTCTTCTTCATCTGATGTTGAGAAATATGAATGGGTCCCACTAGGTGTAGAATTTGGTGTTCCTTTGTTTAGCCCAAAATTATGCAAGAGTATGTGCAGAAGGATAGTATCATCTCAGTTGCTTCAAACAGAGTCCTTTAAGGAGCACCATGAAGCAATGCACGGTTTAAGAAGGCGTTTGCGGGATGTTTGTGCAGACTACAGTGCAACAGGTCCTGTCGCGAAGCTTCTTTACCAAAAAGAGAAATCAAAGGATACATCTGGGCAACTGATGACCTATGCTAGTGGAAGGTGGAATCCTCTTGTGGAACCATCTTCCCCTATTTCTGGAGCTGGTGGTGATTATCAGAGAAAAAAGCTAGCGTTAAGGCAGCGTTCGAGAAGAGAAGTTCTTAGTTTTGATGGGAGTATTCTTAGGTTAGTTTTTGCTATTATTGCTTTTTATCTGTTTACTGATGCATTTTTCTCCAAGCTCTCTGGCCCCACGATACATCATCATAGGAGAGCTCTCTATCACTGACTACTAGTTTTTGGCTCTTCAGGTGCTCTTGGTTCCATACATGATAATATGATATATAAATGAGTTATTGTGGTACGGATGCGGTAAAGATTGTAAATCCGGGTATCAAGGTGCCGTGGATGTTACATAACCGATCACAATGGGGCTGGGATTTAAAAAACTTTTATCAAATGCGTCAAATCATCCCTTCTTAAGATATAAAATTGAGTTGATTTTACTTGTTTATGGTCTATATTTGATCTCTTATGACCTTTATTTTCACAAATACATACACCATTTGTAAATACACATGGTTCCGTTCATTTTTTTTTTTTTTAAAAAAAAGAGACGGTATATATTAAATTGCGGAAATACCTCTAAAAATAATGGTGATACTTCGAAATATTTTTGATGCTGCCAAAATGTCAGCGTTTTGTTAATGGGGGTAGACCATCGCGGATGCTCATCAAATGGGGAAGCCCATTGTTGCACCAACCTCCCCTTTATATGGGGTTCCACTGTTTTTAGAGAAGGTCCCCATAAAAAAAAAAAGCAAGGAAAATTTATGTTTCTTTTGGGAAGCTTCCCAAATTTTCGGGTGCGAATTAATATTGTTGGGAAACCCCATTGCTGAATAGATGTAGATACTAATTGGCGAGGGTAGATGGAAAAATTAGTGGAAAATGAGGTGAACGATTAAGAAAAAGAGAGATGAAATATGGGGAGCCTCACCATTGCGGATACTCTATAATGTAAGGGGGCTATTATTCTGCTATGTAATGTAACAGTAGCATTTTTCCATGGTTTCGTATGGCTGATGTCTCTTTCTTTTTTCCTTCTTTAAGCCGGATTGGATCTCCTGGATAAACTTGACATCTGGGTTCACTATATGTGCAGATCATATGCTCTGACGCCAGTGTACGAGGCTGCCACAAGGCCAGTTGAAGAACAACTTTCGACGAACGTGCCAAAAGTGGAATCAGATGATGGTGAGAGCAAAGAGGTGAATCTGCCTGCTGTGAGTCTTCTATTTGATGGAGCAGAGCTGGAGCCATTTGAAATTGGTGCTTGTCTTCAGGCTCGTCAACCTATTTCCTTAATTACAGAGGCAGCTTCAGCTACCTCCAGTATGGTCCCTAAATAAGCCTAATACTCCATCTTTTTCCATCCATCGCCAACTATAATTAGCCCATTGTTATCAGTCTTATGGTGAGAAAGCATGAAGATCCAAGATTTTGAAGTCATGGCTCTTACGGTATGTTACTAACCCCCGTCTTTTCAGTTAGTATGCCAAGTCACTTGATTTTAATTTTCTTCTTTTGGATTATTTTGGTTTGGTCTTAGAATCCGGCTAGAGATTGAAAGCAGGGTTTTTTTTTTCAAACTTTCTAAATTATGTTTTATTTTGATTGGATTGTTTTATTTATTTGTACCACCAGTTATCATTTTTATTACTAATTATAATAATTTTTTTTTTTCAATCTTCATTTCTTCTTAAACCAAGTTTTCTACATTTGTCATCACCCATCAACCCTTAACCACCACCAACCCTAATCAACCACCAATCAAACCAACACCGCCTACCCATCAGAACCCAGCCCCCAAACACCACCTAACACACCGCAACCCAACCCCAAATACCACCAAACCTCCGCAGCCCAGCCAAAAACACCACTAAACCACCGCAAACACCACCAATTCGGCCGCATACACCACAAACCCATTCCACCATTTCTGAATTCCCTTCCCCCGACCTACGAAACACCCACCTCAACCATTAAAAACCCATCCACCACCCCTGAATCCCCCTCTCTTACCCCTGAAAACATTGATCTAGTTTTTCTGTGGGTGAGGAAGGGGATTCCAAGGTGGGGAGTGGATTTTCAAGGGGTGGGTGGGTGTTTTAAGGTGGTGGTGAGTTTTAGAAGGTGTTTTTAGGTGAAACCAAAGGGATATCGGTGGTGGTAGTGGGTGTGGGCATTTTCATTGGTGGTGGCGCAATTTCAGGTGAAGAGGAGGTGGTGTTAGTGGTGGTTCTGGGGTTGGTTAAGGCAGGGGTGAGGTTGAAGGTGGTGGAGGAGAGGTGCCATGGGGTGGGGCTGAAATGTTAAGTGGGTGGGTGCCACTGGGTGGCGGTCCACTTCTTAATCAGCCTACGAGGCTCAACATGCTTGTTCAGGTTGTACTTACATCTGGTGGTACAATCCTTCTTATGTTGCTTAAAAAACTGATGACCAAAACGCCATTGGCCACGTAAGATTGTGACACCATTAGTTAAAAATATTCTAGCTTTCTTAGGCATGTGACAAATGGGGCATTTGTCCCACGGCAATATACCTGACCTAAAAAACTGGTTTAAGTTTATTAGAGATAATCCATGAATTTGCCTGAGTTTCAAGCTACTTGGGTAATGGCTCTCATGGTTTTGGTTTGCAGATGGAGCTGTTCTCATTTGGCTCACGAAGCTATTGTTGAGTGCGTGATATACTGGACGAAATTTAGTAGCTGAACAGTGTTACACACTTGCATGTTTTCAGCAAACTGAAAGTAGGTTGTAGCATAATAAGATAAGAGAAGGCTTAAATCTTTAAGCCTGTTTTTGCTTGTAATAGCGTAATAGGTTCAATCAATTCTTTGTTGTAGTTGAGGTTGTATGATGATTATCGAGTGCTCATATCCGGCTGGAGCGTAAATGTACGACAAGAGTAGCGAGGTTTAAATAAGAGACAAAGGGAGACAGATGAATCCGGATGGAGAATGTAGGTATGTAGCAAGTCGATCACAAATTTTTGCATGAGCACCTCTCTTCCTGGACTCCTGTCTGCAATAGGGTGTGCATATTTTGAAGGAAAGAGATGATTGTTCCAATTGATGTTATATTTGAAACACTATTTTGGTACAAAACAATACTCTTGAAGGATATAGGTTTTACTCGTGGAATGACTTCCTCTTTACGTGTCCTGTGACTCACGTCGCTAATTAATCCATCATATTGTAAGGAGTATCTCACTAGTGCACCCAACTAACTTGAAAGTCTTTCAAGTGTGGGTCTCTGAATAACCTTTGTCCTTCCCTGGGCATCTGATCCACGTGGTACTTTACAGAACCTTTTAATGAATGAAAGACAAATTCTCGTTATAGGCGGTTATCTTAAAAAACAATAAGTCTTGCTGAAGACGGGCCAAATGTGACTAGTTTAACAACAAATGTAATCAGTATCATTTTTCAAGCTATAACTGGTTGTTTGTCGCATGGTTGCATTTTGTCATTAAACTGGTCACAAAAGGCATGTCTTAAGTTGAAGATGGAATTGGTCCGTCTTCAATGAGAATTTGCCTTTAAAAAGACATCTCATTACTCAATAAAATAAGAGCAAGTAGGAAAGAGTTGTGAGAGGTATTTTTGAAAATACCGTTACTAGCAAGATTTGCTGCGGAAAGTGAAATGTTGATCTCAATGAGAAAATGTATTCTACTATTCATTATGTTTATGCATTATGTTGAACGGTTTTTCTTAATATGGAAACCCTCACAACATATTCTCATGAGTAATATAAGTATAAAACTATTTTTACCATAATTAGTGAGAATATCTTACATAACTTTTTCAATATTCAGCTTATTAGGCTCTGTTTGGTAAAACTATCTGAAAAGGTAAATGAAACCTAAAAAGGTACCGGAAGACTGAAAAGCAAACTAAAACCTGAAAAGGTAGCAGATAAGGTAAGTGATTTTATAAACAATGTTTGCTAAAGTAGCTGAAAAGGTAGCTCATCCTTTGTGAAATCAGTAGGTCTTGCTTAAGACGGGTCGAATCTTGCAACGGGTATTTTGTGAGAGGAAATGGGTAGAGGGGACAAGGTGGGCACTCCCATGTGCTTTCCACTCATCCTTGATGGGTATTTTGTAAGAGAATATGGTATCCGTCTTAAGCTTAAGACGGATACCTCCGTCTTAAATAAGAATTTGTGTTGTGAAATTACATAAAAGGATATGATAATGATTTAATATTATGGATTGAAAGGGTAAGAAAGTAATCTCATACAAGATTAGATACCTGAAATCTCAAATGCTACTCTATGTAGCATTTCATTTCAGGTAGTTTATTTGAACAAATAAGCTACTTGCCAAACACTTGTTAAGAAATCAGGTACCTGAAATTTTTGTCAAAAAAGCTACGTTAGTGAAAACAGGTACCTGAAATGCCTTGCCAAACAGAGCCTTAACGTGTGACTGTAGAAAATGAGTTCGAAAAACGACATTTTAAAATCTTAATTTTTCAACATTATTTCGACTGCCACCTAATAGGGCCAATACAACCGTCACTCACAAAGGCTGGGAAATGGCAAGGATTGTATAGCAAGGAGTGTGACTGACTGTTGTGTAGATTATTTCCTTCCATAAGTTAACCGGTCCAAAAATTGGCTGGACCAGATGAACCCGGATAACCACTAACCTCAAGACCTAGCGAAGTAAATTGTCTTGTCTCTCCGACCTCTAGTTTGTACCATCGTGTCTCTTTCTATGGTCATTTTCACACATTCTGTTACTTTTGCTACCCTTACTTTTGTTCCACTTCTAGTCACAAACTTGTTGCTGATACTACTGTTTGTGTCTTCTTGGGCTACCCGTCGAACCATCAAGGCTATAAGTAACTCGACTTATCTTCACGTAAGATCATTACTACTCGACAAGTTACGTTTTATGATTTTGTCTTCCCTATGCCACCACCCAACGTCACTCCCCCTCTTCCTTACTCTTTACTATAATATGACACAAGCCCCTTAGTCCTGCAGCATGTAATCCACCCTCGGATTATTGTTCAGCAAATCATCAAGGAGGTTTTGGCAAGACTTGGGCTAGAAATATAGGTATGATCCCCACCAGGGATCATAATTGGCTTATGTCTATAGATTTTGGGCTAGAAATATAGGTATGTCCCGACCGGGGTACTGGCCGCCGGTGGTAGGGCCGGCTGGGAGGTCTCTATATGTTGATGGTTGCTTTTCGTGGTGATTTATGTCCCAGCTGGTAACCAGTTTGGAAATGTCGATTTTTGGTGTTGACGTGTGTCCCAGCCGGTCAGGCCAGGGAATTCCAGCCGCCGCTGGCCTGACCGGCTGGGAAGCCCCTTTAAGTTGTTTGATTGGTGTGTTGGTCTGAGGGGCCCAGCCGGTGAGCTGGCCGCTGGTGCCCACACTGGCTGGGAGCCCTCTGATCCGCCCTTTCTTTCACTTTCTTATTTTTGGCCGGCAGCCGGTGACTCTGCAGGCTAAGAACCCCATTAATTGTCATTTTTCATTCTCTTCTGATATGATTTGTAAGCGATGAATTTGTGGTTCGTCTACAATATAATTTTACGGAATATGTTAGAATATTCATGTATGAGTCATATTGCATACCATATGCCTTATTAAGATGTTTATTCACCGTTTTGGACGTTTCAATCATTTGAGTCACGTATATCTTGAATGGTCGATCGGTTGAGTCTTATTTGTTGGATGATGTGGAACTCTCATTCCCGTTTGTCCCCTTACACTTGTTGCACTTGATGTCTAAGTGATGGAGTTACATCCTCTTGTGCTTATGAATATGTTATTGGCAATATGACGACGTAGTTAAGAGGCGAACGCGTAGCGTTGACCGACCCAACCGTCAAATGTTGTATTCTTGCGAGGTGGTGGAAACTTTGATTGACATTGTCCGCCAATCTTTGTTGAATATATTTGTAGATTACACTCGACTTGTATATTTTAAACTCGGCTTTCGTTACTTTGTCTCCAAATCCATCCCCCCGCCCTGCCCCCCCGATGCACTCTTGAAACTTGATTGTTGACGTTTAATATATTGGTCCTTCTCTACTGAAAAAAAAACGCACGAAATGCAAATAAATTAGTAATCCAGTTATTTTGAAGTAGTTGGTCTTGTTTCAGATGGACCATTTTGGTCTGAACCAATAAGACGAGATTTTGTAATCACTTTACAGTTAGATATAACCACTATTGAAAACAAGTTGATATAAGTTGTGGTTACATTTTATCAAAAAGTGGCAACATAATGCCGTCTTATTTTTTAGACGAAAATGGTCTGTCTGAAATAAAAATTTGCAATTTAGAATTAGAGACAAACATTCTTCATTTAGGATGCTCCATGCCTTAATTTTATAAAGATTTTTGTAAGATTAAAATCAGTTTATATTGGAGCATGATTGGATATTTGAATTGACCAGTTTTCAACTCCCTTATTAATTAAGCAATAGATGAAATTCTTTCATCAAGCCATAATTTTTGGGACGTGTTTTTTCACATACGAATTTTACTCTTTCACATACGGCTTTTACTATATTACCCTTGTTATTTTTTCACTCACTCAATTACTTTTGTCCTCCCTTCCCTAATCTCCAATAATAATTCATCTGACCACCTCACCATAAGAATAAATTATTATAGGTAATTAATAGAAAAAATCTAATTAAACAATTGAATGAATAAGAAAAACAACTAAAAATTAAAACCAAACTAATCATTATTCTTTAAAGATAAAGAAACTAAACAACACAACCACCCTATGTATTCCGACCTCCGTTCATCAGACCATGTCCCAGCCGACAACCCCAGCCCACTCAGCAACCCGACGCCGACAACCCCATCCACAACAACCGACGCCGACAACTCGACCACCACAGTTCTATCCCCCTGCTACAACCAGCGTATTTCACACAACCATACAAACCACCTCTGCCCTCCCCCTCCCCCTGCTACGACCACTAGTGAACATCGCCGACTACCATAGTCCTATACAACGACAATCGTTGACATCTTAACCACCTTTTATAAACCCTAATTAAGACTAATTGTTAAACATAAACCTAACAATTAAGAAAAACGAATTAATAATTGCTATACATAAAAGTTCTTTACTAATTGGAGAATTACAATGCATTGTTCAAGTTAGGTTAGATGTATATTCAAGAGTCAATTTGATTCTATTAAGGGGATAAAAAGGAACATGTTTAGTAAAAGGGTATGATATGGATATTTTATGAAAAATTGTATGTGAAAGAGTAAAGTTCGTATGTGAAAAAGTAATTCCGTAATTTTTATCAAGGCGCACACACAATTAATACCTTTCCTATTTTTGTACCACATTAAAGTGAGTGCTACAGATTGGTTTTTAATTTGCTAATCTACGTAAGTACGAGGTAATGAATTATATGGTAGCTGAGCAATCATCCACTACATGAAAACAACGTTCAAGTGAAATCTAAGTAATTCGTAATGTAATATTCATTTATATTTGTATATATATAGGATGAGTAAACCAACGCCAGGCCAACATATTCTCAAATTTTAACGTTACCCATACACTAATAACTCAAAAATGAAATAATTCCTACTCTTCACGGTAACATGGATAATCCTTTAATTATTATCAGCTTGTTCAGCCGATGAAATCACGCTAGACCTTACAAATCCAACAAAAGAAAGCTACTCAGCTTTTCTCACTAGTGTCCGAGACAATGTGAGGGATCCAATTCTCAAATATGGGGGTACCAATATCCCTGTTATAGGTGCCCCTACAAAGACTTATCTAAGGATTAATATCCAAACTGTTACGGGAACTGTATCACTTGGCTTGAAAAGAGACAACTTGTATGTCGAGGCATATCTTGCAAGAAATGAAACGAAAAAATATAGGGCCTTACACGAACCAATATTAACACGACCAACAACCAGACTCCACACCCATTGTCGCAAACCCACAGCCCGCCACCCGAAGCTCTTTTACTTCTCTTGACTCTCAACCAAACTGCCCAACCTCGTCTCTTTTGACGAGTCTAGAACAGTCACCCCAAGTCCCTCCTTCACCACATTCTTCACTCCAAATGACAACATGAGCCCAACACGATATTTATAAGACCAAACCTATTTTTAACCTTTGAGTCACGAACAGACTTTCTTTAATACCGAAATCAACTATCACCGCACTTAATGACCCAAATTGGAAACTCACCATGGCTGACGAAATCTATGCTCTTATTAAAAATAAGACGCAGGTCCTTGTTTCATCTTTCTCATAATGTTAGTATCACTCGGTGCATATGGATTTTCAAACATAAATTTAAATCTAATGGTGATTTAGAGCGATACAAAACTCGTCTTGTTGTCAATGTCAGGTCATAACATGTGGGTATCTAATGTCATCATTATTTCAGTCTCATTGTTAAACCAACAACAATCCGTATATTTCTTAGCTTGGCTGTTTCAAGAAGCTTCTTTGTTCATCAATTAGATGTAAAAAAATGCATTCCTTATTGGTAATCTTCATGAAACAGTTTAAATGTATCAGCCTCCCGGGTTTCGTTATTCTCAACGACATTCCGACCATGCGTGCCTTCTTCAAAAATCCTTATACAGTCTCAAGCAAGCTCCGAGAGCATGGTATCAAAAGTTCGCTTCCTATGTCTCAACTATTGGTTTTAACCATAATAAATCGGATAATTCATTATTCATTTTCCGAGGACTGACAAACCATATATTCCATATCTTAATATGTCGATGACATCATTTTGACCACCTCTTCTGATCTCATGCGCAAGAGTATCGTTGTCAGTCTACAGTCCAAATTTGCAATGACTGATCTAGGTCCAATGAATTATTTCCTCGGTGGCTGTTATTCGACACAAAGACGGATTGTTTCTCCACCAAAAGAAATATGCAAACGAGAGTATTGCCCGAGCTAACATGTCGACCTGTAAACCTGCTCAGACTCTCGTCGATACAAAGTCCAAGCTCGGCGCAAGCTCCGATAAACATGTCGCTGACCCCTCACTATATAAATAACATGGAATATATTGTGGTAATATATTATATATATGTTGTGGCAATATACTGTATATATATATATTGTGCCAATTTACAGACAGACATTGGATTTTTTTTCATACGGGATCTTTTTGTTCGCGGGGTTGAGTGCGACCGCAGTAGTTGCACCGGGCCAGATCTAGCTTTGCTGATCATTATGCCATGAAATGATAATTTAACGTAACTTAAAACCAGGGACTCGCAAGTGACTTATTTAACATGTTCTTTTTTACTTTTAAAGACTTATTAAACTTGTAAAAATGCAGAGAACTCAACAAAAGAATACGTTATGCCACCAAGTGTATGTCTTTTAATCATTTTCTCTAGTGCGTTAACCGTGAGTTACTTATATGCTCTATCAGGTAAACACATGATAACATTTTACTATTTCAACCGTATTTAATATTTTTGGTGGATATATATATGTGTGTGTTTTCTAAGTAGGTTAATTGTTGGGTTTGAATGAATTTCTAAAAAAAGTCATTACAACGCTATTCACAAGAAGATTCACGTTAACATCAACATCAATTGCACGTTTATCGACAAGCGCCTATTAGCGGTTTTAGTGTCTTCTCATATCAACCAAATGATCGGGGTGATCGTAACATCTCATTTCAGCAAATGTGTTGGCAGAAAGACTATACTGCTAGGTTCTTTCTTGGTGATGTTGGTGGGTCTCATCTGCGTAGTTATCATTGGGATTGGAGTAACAACTCGGGTATGTATGTTTAAAACTATCTTTTTAGAATCTTAGAATTATAACAATCGAGTCATTGAGGTCGGGCATGGGTCAAATCATAAGAAAAAGATGATATCATGGAGAAATTAGGGAGACTAGAGATTAAAACTTAGAAAGCTGAAAACCTTCTCATATTTCTTACTCTTAAGGCCCCTCAGCCATCCTGCTTTGGTCGTGACGGTTATTTCAACTACAGTTGGCCTATTTCTGACCGTTGGTCTCCTCAAGTTCTATGGGCCAATAATCTTCAAATCGGCCCGCTTAACTTCACCAACTCAATACTTGCCACCTGTTTTGATTTCGATAATTCAAATACTATTTCAGCTTGTTTTCTTAGTGGTTGTAAGGCGTTACGGAAGAAGAAACCTCCTTTTGATTGACGTGTTCATGAAATGCGTATCTAATGTATATTTCATAAATGTTTATATTAAAATAACTAATCACTTGTAGTTTTCTTTCATTTTTGGTAATCGTACCTAATTAAATTTTACGAACAAACTGTTCTTGCTTGGTTATTTTCTACGACTTTAGACCAATTCAGTTATTTTGATCATTCAGCATTCAACATGAATACTTGTTCCTGGAGCTATCAACACTGAGCTAACGCATATCTAACTGCCCATGAATTGTGGTTAAAGACTAGCTTTTCCAAGGAGTCGGCAGAAATAGGAGACACATTTGCGATTGTGGTTGGGCTATTAAAAAATGCTATTATGGCTTAAATATGTAACTTTTACACGGCCCGATATATCATATGTCGTTCAACAAATCTGCCTCTATATGCATGATCCACGAGAAGCTCACTTCAGTGCAAAGAAACGAATAATCAGATATGTTCAAGGGACTTCTGTTTATGGCCTTCACCTCACCCCCTCGTCAACGAGTACCTTAAAAAATTTATAGCGATGCTGATTGGGGTGGTTATCCTGACAGGCGACGCTCATCATCTGGTTATTGTGTCTATTTAGGCGACAATCTCATATCATGGTCCTCAAAAGACAAGCCACCATTTCCCGTTCTAGCGCCGAAGCAGAAGACCACGACGTAACAATTGTTGTAGCCGAATCATGTTGGTTACGAAACCTCTTGCGTGAAATTGAATGCCCATTACCCAAGGCAACGATCATATATTGTGACAACATAAATGCCATCTACCTCTCCGACAACCCCGTAAATCATCAACGAACGAAACACATCGAGATGGATATTCATTTCGTTCGGGAGAAAGTAGGACTATGCCAAGTTCAAGTTCTTCATTGCCTTCACGATACCAAATCGTTGATAACTTCACCAAAGAGTTACCAAAAACCCTATTCGACGACTTCTGCTCCAGTCTCAGCACACGACCTCATCCCGCGTCAACTGAGGTAGAGCATATCCTCTGTCCCATCTTGTGTCTCGTTACTTCTCCTAATGACACATTAGCACTTTGATACATAATATTACCATTTTTATTATTTTAAGTGTGATGTGTCAAAATCTTAAGGCAATGAGACACAAGATGTGACATAAAAGTGGGACATGTGATCTCTACTCCAACGGAGGGGATGTATTGGAATATGTAAATATTCTTTATTAATATTTTGTTAGCAATTAGCATTATACTCCCCATAAATATAGGCCCAAATTAAGACATTTGACTAGCTTAATTGATTGTATTTTCCCATGTATAAATGTATAATAGAAGGAAGAATAATACGAGGAATATAATTCGTTTCCGGAAGATAAAAGGGTGAAATGGTAAAATGCTTGTTACAAAGAGAAAATCGGTATTGAAAAAAAACCAACATATTAGCAAGTTATACTATGATAATTGCCCATTTGGAGTCTAGTTCTAAATTGGCAAAAAAAAAAAATGTATACTCCGTATTTCCTTAACAACATTATACTTAATTCCCTGTAACTAAAAGAATAAGTGAGTTACAAGTTTTCTTGCTTAAATTTCTTAACAAGGATTGGGCCTTCATTAAATAATATTTCTACAAAAACATTGTGTATAAATTAGATCCGCATTTGCTTATATCATCTTTAGGCTTACATTACTAAAACGTGTGCAATATGAATGTTGTTGCCCAAGAAATGACGAATCTTTTTCGATTAGCAGTAAATGATTTTTTTTCCTTTTTACATAAGAAGAACGTCTCACGATATAAGACCATCTTCTAAGATGACAAATTGTTTTTAGTTATTTTTTTTATAAAAGTTTGATATGACAAATTATAATGAAATAATTTTTTTAACGCAAATTGTAGGGTAAGACGAACCATTTTTATTAAGAAAAAACCCTATTGATTTAATACTTATACATGAGTTGTTTTTACACATTAAAACCGTCTCACATCATAAGTCATTCTCACGCATCACTAAAATAGTTATACAACATACCTTAAAATATCGTACATTAGCACGTGATCTTCATTACTACTTTACCTACTTTATATAAAAGTAGAAACATTTAGAGTGTTCTGATTGGTTCCTGAATTTCAGGAAAAAAAGTTACTGTAACATATTAAACCCAAGCGTGGGGCTCCTGAATTTAAAGAGGGTTAATTGAAAATCCTTTAACTAGTTTTAAAACCGTGCAAATTGCACGGGTATGCTGTTATAAACATTGTTATTATAAAAGGGTTTAAATAAATGTAATTAAGTTTAGTGTCAAATCATAAACTTGATTTACAACTTTTAGAAAAACATGAACAATTTTATACTTTAAATGACAAACATCATTAAAAAAGAATTATACATAACTTTATACCATTTTACAAAAGATAAAATAAAATAGATATAAATTTGTAAAATTTCTATTATATAAGTACAAAAAAGATACAAATATGGTGAATATAATTAATATCAAATATTTAGAAAAAACAATTATTTCGATTTAGAGAATGATAAAAAAAAATACCTTATAAACTATTTTTGACTTGTATTCCAACTCTAACCCAAACCATAACGTGTATAATCTTGTATTTGTCCAACCTATCTGGCTGGATCTACCTGACTCGTTCAACGGCCTTAGCTTAATGATAATAGTCTATATATATTTCGCCCGACTATACCTTACTCCATCTAAATCCAATTATAAAGCATATACTCCATAATCAGAAAACCTATATATACTCCAAAGTTCTTAGTTATCGGTCAAGTTTAGACATTTCAAATTTAGACCCAATCCGTTAAACCAACTCAACTGACGCATTTAATTTAAGATCAAGATCTGTAAATCGTGACTCACGACCCAATTGATCCTAATCCAATATGACCCGTTAAAAATATGCTATCATGTCTTGAATAATGAAAGACGCACATAAATTATTATTAACTTATATTATGATCGACACACTTGGTTATTTGACGGGTCTAAATAAATAAAGACTAATTCTCATTGAATACGGGCAATATCCGTTATCAATCAAGACGGGTCGGGTTACCTCTCACAAAAAGCCAAGTGAAAAACTAAGTCGGTTCTCACTTGCCTATTTGTGAGAGACAATCCGACCCGTTTTCATTGAATAAGGATATGCACGTCTTCAATTAGACTTGCTTTAAATGTGAGCTTGTAAACCCTTGCAATTTGGACTAGGTACGCTAGGTAAGATATATGAGCTCGTGAAATATAGTTCATGGTTAGCTCAATTCATCCTTTTCGGCCAAGTAACTTGTACATATCCAACATATATCAAGGACTGTATTAAACATTTAAACCTAGTTTATAGAAGTGCAGCGTTTCCCACACAATCACCATACATAACCAACCATCTACATGTATTCCTCCTTTATTTTTTCTTTATCCACCCCCCATCTTTCGCCCACAACTCCACATAACTATTTTTATGCCATTCCTTAATATCTCTTTGTTTTCATTAATTATTTACCCATCTCTATCTCTATTATCCTTAAATAGTTCATCCATATTTAATTTACTGAACCAATTTTCATTTTTTTAGGCTATATATTATTCAAATTTGTTACATGCATTTTATAAAAATAATATTTACTTGAATTTTTAAGATTCTGTATTTTTTTAAAAAGGAATATCTTTATCTTTATATTCATGAATTTATCAATGATTCTTATTTCATTTATATCTTTTTACCAATATTATAATTGTGTCTAATTAAAAATGATTCTAATAGTTGACAACAATTTTATTGCATCATTAAATTAGTGTTTCGCGATATTGATATAATTTTTTTCATTAAACATTATAAGGTGATTATGATATCTTTTAATTATTTAAGTAATATAAATATAAATATGTCTAAAAATTTTAAAAATGTAATTTCATATTATACTGACCAATATATATAGAAACATATATCAGATGAGATCAAATTGAAATATTGAATCTTTTAAATAAATGATGACTGAAATGTGGGTGGTCCCTTATTTTTAAATATAAAAAATTGTACTTTCAACCACAGGCTGACACATCAGCATTGTGGTTGTTGCTTTAATAAGTAGAGATTTCAGAATCCAGTTTATTTACCACTTATATCATTTATTTACTTAGATTATATCATATGCTAAGAAGCTTATATTTTCTACCGTCTTACCCAAAATAATACACACCCTTCTCGAAGAAAATCATATTATATACATAGTTACATTATTTGTTTACAAATAAAAAAAATGATTCCAAATTTTTAATGAATGATACTTATATAAAATTAAAGTAGGGGGTTTTGGAGAAAAAACAACTACAAGATAAAAACAAAAT
>JAIUZE010012035.1:0-16847 GCA_022085475.1 Heliosperma pusillum | reverse complement strand
AATATATGCAACGATCGAGTCCACTATCGTATTGCATTAACCTCCGCCACAACCAGGAACCGCAATTATCAAGACGTATAGCCGGTTTGCAAAAGAAGAGTAACCCAAAGCAACAAATTGGCAATTAAGATCAAAATCAATTAATCTTTCAATTTAAGAAACTTAGAAATTTAGAATCAATCAAAAGAGTAAAAATCAAAAGTAATAGTGACATTTAGTTTCTTGAAATATTTGAGACGAATTTCCAATCAAAGGAACCTTCAAATTACACTTAACCTTAGGCTTCCAACCCCCTGTCTTAAAAACTCCAATCTTAAACGTAACCCTCAAATGAAACTTGACTTGAATGTCATACAAATTATCTTTACTCTGTTTATCAAACTTTAATTTCTCATCACTTCCCAAAACCACTATGTTCTGCCCCTTGAACACCAACATCCCTAACGACGTCGTATTCTTGTGCCCTTGATAAAACGTCATTGCTTCAACCGTCTTCAATCTATGCCTACCGTAGTTAAGGTTTGCTTGTATGTCGTCGTAGTAAACCCCCATACGATGGTTGGGGTTACGGACAGTGACGTTCACAGCGAGATTGAAGTTGAGGTTATTATTAGTATTATTGTCGTGGGTGTTGAAGTTAAATGTCGTAAGGGCCGCATCGGTTGCCTTGAATTTGATCCCGTGGGGTTGAACGATGAGCCATAGGATTAGTACGATTAGTCCAATAATAACTATAAGTGTTATTAGTATTGAAAATATTATCTCGAAAACGCAACCTAATAGACAGCACCCACATTCACATAGACATTTGGGGAGACAGCAGCATAAACAGTCCAGGAGGCTGCATCCGAATCCGTCCCCGCCTCGCGTCCGTGTACGATGGTACTTACGGGGAATCGACGGGCGGAATAATGTACCATTTTGGTCCGGTTGATCATGGTACGACATTATTGTAACTTATGTACGTACTTGTTAACTTGTATGATGATAATTTGAGAGGTTAGGTATGTTATGTAGTCATAAATCAGATCGGATAAGCTGCATTGCTCAAGTATAGCCATTTTTTTTTGTTTTTTAGTTTTGTTTTTCAATTTCTTCAAACCAAAAAGGACCAAGTATTCCTAAGAAGCAGGAATTTGTTAGAGAATTATGGAAAAAAGCAACAAACTAGAATAAGAAGCGGTAAAACAAACCAGAATTATGTGATTTTTTTTATAAAGCAAGTATTTAGTAAATAAATAGGAGTTTAAGTTACATCAAGGGGGAGTGTCGGGATTAGTGACGTTTCAGCCAATACAAATTCCGACATACAATAATTAAGTACAAAAGGTGGGGCGAAATCCCAATTAAAACAACCATCCCTTGTACTAGTGTATTTGATAGAAAAATTAGCAAATGCATGCATCCACGACTGGGAATGTTGAAAAATTATTTGTGATACATTACATCAAATCCCAACTAAGACAACCATTCGTGGTACTAGTGTCTCCGATGGTCTGGACCACGGGCTTTGCAAAAATATGATGATGCATTACATTAAAGGCTTGGGATGGGAATGTTGGAAAAAAAATTTAAAAAAATGGTCGAGTTAAAATTTTAATTGCCACAAAGATGAGGATGACTATAACGAGGCGGATTAAAAGAAAGCTGAGAAAAGCTCTAAAGCGATGTCTCTCCTAACTAATGGGACACGGACATTCGAATTTGGTCGATTTTCTTCACGTACTACCGCTAAGTAAATATGGGATAGCCTGTATGTAGCTTGCTTATGAAGGGACATCCCTAGTAAAAAAAAGCATGTAATAGACTTGCTAATACAACAATATGAAATGTTCACAATAGAACGCAATGAAAGTATTAGCAACATGTCTACACGCTTCTCTAATATCACAAACGAAGAAGGAAAGTGGGGAGTTTAAGGAGAGTGGTGAAAGAGATGAGTAATTTAAGAGAAATAATTAGTAATGCTAGAGTATTATAGAGGGGTAATCAATGAGTTTACATTAGATTTGACTGAATTCGTCACTTTAATTTGTCGCAAATTTTGTTACAAGTCTTTTTCAGGGCGTAAATAAAAAAAAGTATACTCCGTATTAGAGAGTACATGTCAAAAAGTATATGTATTTTGTAACACGATAATAAACCATTTTTCCATAATTTAACACTTAAACTTGGGAGAGACGGTATCTTAAAGAATCCAGATCAAATACTACAAGTCATCAACTTGAATGCTAAACATTAGTAATTACACAAAATATTCAATATAATCTTATTGGTCTCTAGCTCAATGATAAACATTAGTAATTACTCTAAAATGACCCATACCAGGAACCTTTTATTTGGTTAGTAAACCAGGAACAACTGTAAGAGAAGAAGTATGCCCGTTACGCAGGAGAAGAGTAACCGAAAGCAACCAGTGTAGCCGTAACCCGAAGAGAAGAGTAACCGAGATTAAAGCAACCAAATGACAATGTATCTAATTAACAATCAAGCACTCACTGAAATAAAATGAAAATTAAACAGGACTAAACTGAAACAATAATTTGAGAGCATAATAAAATCAGAAGTAATAGCGACACTTTGTTTCTTTAAATGTCTGAGACGACGATTTACCAGCCAAAGGAACATTGAGTTGACAGTTAACCTTAGCCTTATCAACCTCAACTTTGTACAAAGCAACCTTGACTGCAACCCAGAAACGAAGCTTCACCTCGATGTCATAAACCCCTTCATTACTCTGTTTATCAAATTCCGACTTCTCTTTACTGTCCAAAACCACCATTTTCTGTCCCTTGAACACCAACGGTTCAGAAGACGATGTCTTATTCTTATGCTCTTTGCAGTCCGCCACTGCTTGAAGGGTCTGCAACCTCTGCCCTCCGTATATTGCATCGGCCAGAATGAAATCATAGTAAATGTCAGTAAGAGGGTTGGGGTTGAATGCCTTGAGGCTCACCGCGAGGTTGAAGTTGAGGTTGAGGTTGTTGGTGGTGTTGTTGTTGCTCAAGTTGAATGTAGTAAGGGTGGCGTTGGTGGCGTAAAAATCAACTTTTTGATTATGTACCGTGATCCATATGACAAGCATGACTATTCCAACAACAATGCATACTCCTGCCAGGAGTGAACATATGCAGCCAAAACATTTGTCCCTGCCTCGCCTCCCTGGACGATGTTTGTTACGAGGAGGTGGGGGACTTGACGGCCCAACGTACGCGCCATTTAGTTCGTGGTTTTGGTCCGACATTGTATTTTCTTTTTGAGTGTGTGTGTGTGTTATTTGGTTTGAATGAATCAAGAGGCGAGCTGAGGTATATATGTGTAAGTGTAACAGAAGCGAGGGACCGAAGGAGAGCGTTTAAGGAAACATAGTCATAAAGTGGAGTACTATTTTTTTCATTGTTCAAATGAGCGTAATATATTGCGGGTAAGAATCAAACCCCAACCTCACACTTGAGGTAATAGAGCTCTTGCCAATTGAACTAACCCTTGTTTTTAACGTTATAAGCGGCGTTGTCTATAGATATATTGTAGGAAGTACATTTGGATTGGTGCTAGAGTTCTATAACACATGGATCATTTCGTATTCAGATCGGTTGGGTCCCGCGTTAAGATTTCGGGTCTAGACCCTTGAAAAAAATGGATTAGGTCGGTTTGGTTTTACGGCTGCGTTAGAATTTGATAGGTCTAATTTACTTGATGGAAAGCTATGATTCAAGATCCGTTTTGAGTATAAGAGATCTTGTTCCACATATGATCAATCGGATTTTGATGCAAAGATTGATCTCAACTTAATTCTGATTATATAAATGAAAAGTTACCATCATGAAAAATTATACGAGTATGTATTATCTCAACCTATTTTGGATTATATGGGTGGAGAGTTGGATCGTGTATATATGGCATTACATCTCGAAATTTTGACGAAGAAGAATCAAATTAGTATCATTTAGCTCAACTCAATCCGAGCCTAAGTAACCTCTTCTTATTGAGAGTAACCTTAGTCCTTAATGGCTCGTTCCTTGAAAATAAATTAAAACAATATTATCATTCACAACGACCAACCACTTACGTGTTAATTTAAGCTACAAAAAATATTATTTGAATTATTGATAGATAGCTCAAGTACAAAAATATTGAAACAAATGAACCTGAATCAAGCCTTAATCAATTGAAAAATATAACTTATTTGAGTTAATGATGATTTAAACAAGATCAGAATATATAAAAACGATAATTTATCTAACAAAGTTTGAGTTTTAAAACTAAACCAATTTAACCCGATTTGAATTTGAAATGAAGTGCAGAGCTAATTGCAAGAATAACTCTTAATTTGATACTTGCTTATTTAGTGTAGTTGGCCACCATCGTGTATGAAAGACAACTCATTAATCATTTTGAATGAGAACTGAGAAGTACCCTTAAATGGCTGATAATACTGTATATAGACTACATACAACACTATTTATTCTTCTCCATGGATAGTTGTCTTGCCTTAAAAAAGAATTTTTTGTAAGAATTTTGAAACTCATGGATAGTTTAGGTACGAGTGGAGCACTAAAGTCAAGCAAAAGACCAAATGACTTTAACTAGATGAGAGAGGACTTATTAATAGATCAAATTCAACAAATCATACGCGTTAAGATCACCAGTTAATCGAAGATGGGACATATTCGTTTTCAATTAAGATGGGGCATATTCTAGTGAAGATGGTTCAATGCAATTAATCTACGACATAAAACGCACCAAGGGATGCAATTAAGAGAAAATATCTATTTATGTAGAGAGATAGGTCATAGCCTCATTGGTGCAAATGCTAAATTTGTTAACATAGCTTAGGGAAGTTTCACATGAGAATTAGCTCTTTCGACAAAGTAGTCATAAATATATTCAGATTCAACCTTGAAAAGGAAAAATACTTTGGCTTGAAGGGAAGAGAAAGGGAGGGAGAATGGATGAGATTATTTTCCCGTTAAATCTTACCTATATTGGTAGGGATATAATTTGACTTAGGCCCTGTTCTTTTGGACTTAAACTCAGCCCCTTTAAGTTCAGTTCAGCTCCTATAAGTTCAGTTCAGCTCCTATAAGTTCAGTTCAGTTCAGTTCAGCTCCTATAAGTTCAGTTCAGCTCCTATAAGTTCAGTTCAGCTCTTATAAGTTCAGTTCAGTTCAGCTCCTATAAGTTCAGTTCAGTTCCTATAAGTTCAGTTCAGAAAAATTCAATTCTTACAAATTAAGTTCAGAAAAGTTATACGGAATATATTATTTATGAAAACCGATATAAAAACATTTGACATTAATTAGTGGAATGACATTTGGTCAATTGAAAAAAAGGTGAGTGTTAAAAAATATGCCCCGAATGTCACAAAAATATCAAATGTCTATTATTGTTTTATACATTCACACTCCATAATTTTATAAGGATGCATACTCTTGGAATACCTATTATACAACATGATGTGAATATTCAAGGAACAATAGATTTGTGCATGTTTGATGATAAGCGGAAAAAAACCATGTTAAAGGTACGAAACAAGATAGTAAAAAACATTTGGCGAGGCAATAGATTCGTTGTTACGAGTGATAGTGAAGATAAAGAAGAAAGTGATGAGGAAGATGATGATCAATAAGTGGATTGTACATCTGATGTACTACAACATATAGCGAATTTTTTGAGCTTTGTAATAAAGTTTTTGAGTTTCGTATTAAAAACTTATGAGCTTTACTATCAAGTTTTTGAGTTAGTTCATTTGAACATTAAACTCAAAAAAATTACAATATAACTCAAAAACATAATATATAACATTTAAAATGTAACTTAGAAGCTTTAAAATGCTCAGAAAAAATACACATATACTCAAATTCAAATTAGGTATGAGGTATTACATCCGATGTATAATCCTTTTTCTCGATGACGATATGGAAATAGATGGTTAGAAAACGATGTAATATGTCATTTATTTTTTTTATCGTAATGTAAACGTAGTAATCTATTTGAACAAACCAATGTACATAAATCGGAATTATGTTATTATCTTACCTTATGTTTTAGAGTATACTTTTTTTATGACAGTCCTTTCCAAAAAATAAAGATACAGATAAAGATGATGTCAACGTAGTAATATATTTGAACAAACCAATGTATATAAATTGGAATTATGTTATTATCTTACCTTATGTAATAAAGTTCAGTTTAGTAAATTTTAGATTTTATAAATTCTATTCAATTAATTAAAATTAAGTTCAGAAAAGTTCAGATCCTATAAGTTTAGTTCAGTTTAGTTCAGCTTCTATAAGTTCAGTTCAGGTCTTATAAGTTCAGTTCAGTTCAGCTCCTATAAGTTCAGTTCAGTTCAGCTCCTATAAGTTCAGTTCAGCTCCTATAAGTTCAGTTCAGTTCAGTTCAGCTCCAATAAGTTCAGTTCAGCTCCTATAAGTTCAGTTCAGTTCAGTTCAGCTCCGATTCAGTCCAAAAGAACAGGGCCTTAGAGGAGAAAAATTGAGGAATCCATTTTCCCTTCCCTCCAAATCCCCACCTCCGTTTTACTAACCAAAATTCTATTTTGCTAGCCAAATAATGAATTTCTCATCCCTTCCCTTCTTTTCCTTCCAATTCTTATCCAAACACACCCTAAGTTTCAGTGTAACTAACTAAAACAAGAAAAGCTTATTAAAGTTGGCTGAAAAGACATGCAAGGGTGTGGTCTAGTGGAAAAAACTTAAATTCAAGACTCTCCCAGAGCAATTTGTCCGGGTGGCTTATCTAGTGTACGTAGTTTGCAGGCTATTACGTTTACCCGAGGGTTTACCCAGAGCGCACCAAAGGTAGCGGCTACGAATTCCCTCATTACCCCAAAAAAACAATTGGCCGAAAAGATGATTAAAAATTAGGAATTGATAAGGTAGGTAATTATAGAAAAAGAAAATGTTTGGCAAAACGGCTGAAAAGGTCGTGAATTGACAAGGCAAGATAAAACAAAAACATGTACTCGGTAGTTTATTTACCACACGCTAGTCTGAGTAGCTTTTTATTTCAACTAGTTTATTTGGGCAAATAAGCTGAAGTTTTGGACAAATAAACTACTTTGGTCAAGTAAACTAGTTTATTTGCCTTGTCAAACAGCAAAAGTTAATTTTGTGATTATCATGACTCTAATTCGCTATTGTTCTCTAAATAGACTTTAGAATAGTAATATGAGAAAACAGAAATTGATATGCATGAAGGTGGTTTTAAGAGTAGTTTTAGAGTGCTAAGAGTCGAAACAAATCTTCGGCACATCCAACTCCTGCTCACCAAACATAGAGCAGCACGTAAAATACAATATTTGGGGAGCCATTCCTGTGTGTTACCTGAACCTCAAACGATCAGTGTCGGATACAATCACAAAAACAATGGAAAATTGAACTAGAATTCGACTTCAGGCCAAACTCGTCATAGGCCACTAATCCTATATCTAAAAGATCTGCAAAAAGGGCAAAGTGTCGTGCAACACTTACGTTTTCCGCTTCCAGCAGGAAAAGGTTTTCATTTGGCTATTCATCGGTGACACAACCTTTTGAGGCCGACTGAACGTTCTTGATATACTAAATATTAGACACAAAACAACGAACAGCAGAACATTAGAGACATACATGTAATGATAGAGTTAAGGTTGATGAATGCTATTATTATAGTGTAAAAGTACCTTGTATAGAACCCCTCTATTAGCTTTATATGCTGGTACGGCCCACTTTCTCCTCCGTTCCTCCATCTCAGCGGTTGTTAATTGTACATCCATTCTCTTCTTCCCGACATCTATTGTGATTACATCTCCGTTTTGGACTAGACCAATTGGTCCACCCTCCTAGACAATTGAATTAAGTACGTGTTTAAGCTCGACCATTTCATCAGCAACCTATTTTAGTCTTACCCAAACTTTTGAAGCCATAACCCCTCGGCCAAAAAAAAAGATGGGAAAGTGATGGGTAAAGTCTTAGACAAAAAGAATTGAACGCTTGAGAATATGAAAACCAAACATACCTGTGCTTCAGGGCAAATGTGACCAATGACAAATCCATGTGAACCTCCTGAAAATCTTCCATCAGTCAAAAGAGCACATTCCTGCAGATGATATATGACGCTGAGAAGCATGACGAAAACAGGACTGCAAATTTTGGCGTTGGATTTCGTTTCAAATAAGGCTTAGAGCCGTGACAGTAGGACTTGCAATATAGTCCTCTATTAAACAGTTTCCTACAGACAGATCCTTGTCTGTCACAAACTAGACAAAGATCTTACAAAACATGTATTCTGAATACGCCTGCAAGGATGGAATATTTTTGTGAGTTGTGAAAACGTAGTAGATATGTCAAAAATACCTTCCCAAGCCCGGCGCCCATTATCGCACTCGTAGGTGTCAACATTTCAGGCATACCCGGTCCACCTTTGGGGCCTTCTCCTCTAATAACCACAACTTTCCCCTGTACACATATGGTTTAAATGAATAAAAGAAAGGTCAAGTGCACTGATACTCAGCCTATCAATGAAAATGAAAAAAACACGCTTTGTATATTGAAAGTGAAAAAAGACTCTGTATATTGAAAGTTGTTCAACACATCGTATACCTTAAATCTTTGGGGATCTTCGGAGATAGCTGCAATCATAGCTTCTTCACCCTCGAAAACAAGGGCTGGACCTGAAGTTAAACAATCACATCTTTAGCGATCAGATCAAACCTAGAGACACAAAAATGGAAGACTCCTATTGCTTTTTAAGCTTAAAACTTTAGAACCTTCTATATATTTCTAAATTATTTGAAAAACAAAATGATCAATACCAGAGAAATACAGCCCTTCTTTTCCGGTGATTTTAGCAACAGAGCCATCAGGAGCAAGGTTACCATACAATATCTGAATATGCCCCGTTTCTTTGATAGGGTCTGAAAATGGCCGTATAATTTGCTGGAACACACCAAATAGACTCATAAAAAAAATGAAAACTGAGAAGAATTAAAATACAATTAAACAAGGAGTGGGGAAACATGAAGCAAACCTGACCCTCGGCCAATGGGGGGAAGAGTTTAGCGTTTTCAGCAAGTGTTTTCCCAGTAACTATGCAACAAGAAAAATAACGAGTTAATGGAAATACACCGCAAGGAAATTCCTAAAAAAACATTAATGTCTTGCAAGCGTATTGAGCAAAGGTAAGCCTAGGACTCTAGGAGTTAGAGTGAAAAACCTGTAAGGCAATCTCCATCTAAAAGTCCATGCTCGAGTAGGTAACGAATAACGGCAGGTGTACCGCCAACCTATATTGGCCCATCAGAAAAATACTTTTTGGGTTTAGAATCATGAGCCAGAAAGTGCTTTGATTGATTTTAAAAGGCGGAGTTCCAAGAGTACCTTATGTAAATCTTCCATGACGTATTTACCACTAGGCTTAAGATCAGCAAGAAACGGAATCTGATCACTGACCTTCTGGAAGTCATCAAGAGTCAAGTCAACACCAACTGACCTGAAAACAAGAATCAACATGATAAGATATTCATTTCAAAAAAATTGATAAAATTTTCTCTTATAAAACGTCTCCTACCTTGCAATGGCAATGAGATGCAAGACAGCATTGGTAGATCCACCCAAGGCCATAACAATGACCATTGCATTCCGCAAAGATTTTTCAGTTATTATATCTCGAGGTCTCAGGTCCATTTTAAGTAAATTGAGGAGGTATTTTCCCGCAAGACGACATTCATCCAGTTTCAAAGGGTCCTCGGCTGGTGTTGACGAACTGTATAGATGGATAACATAGTGAAATTTTGCTAGAAAATCATCAAGGACAAACTATATAGATGGATAACCATAGTGAAAACTTGTAATGTAAGAACAAAACTACAACAAGAAGGGAAACTTGTTCTCGAAATGTTAAAAAAATAAAATTGAAGCATTGGTGCGCCGTACCTGTAAGGAATAGACATTCCCATGGCCTCAATTGCAGATGCCATAGTATTTGCTGTGTACATACCACCACAAGCTCCAGCTCCAGGACAAGAATTGCGGATGACTGACATTCTCTCTTCGTCATTGATCGACCCACTGACATATTCGCCATAAACCTACAACAAACACAGAGGATGGAAAATGAGTCAACTATGACTAAAGATTTGTTAGTAGTTACCCGAAATGTAGGAAAGGAAAAAAAAGAAAAGAGAAGAAATACTGTCTAGTGCAATGGAAAAAAGAAACGACATTTTTTGAATAACATACTTGAAATGCGCTAACAATATCAAAGGTGTGACCTTGGAAATGCCCAGGCTGCAGTTTAAAAAAAATGATTAAATCAATAAAGCAGACAGATATGAGAGTTAAATTACTGAAAAGAGATTGAGATTTCACAAAAATGAAATGACCTTAATAGTACCACCATAGACCATGATGCTTGGTCTATTGAGGCGCGCCATTGCCATGATAGTACCCGGCATCTGTAAGAGTGCAACGCAAGCATCAACAAAAGGTAGACAGCGCAACATCTCATTGAACAAATAAGAGTGCAATGCTAGAACAATGTGAAGAAATGCTGATTACTACAGTAAAAGGTAGTAGTTACATTCTTGTCGCATCCAGGGATAGAGATGTTGGCATCATACCACTGAGCAGACATAACAGTCTCAATACTATCAGCAATGAGATCTCGGGACTGTAAGCTATAGCACATGCCTCTAGTACCCATAGAGATAGCATCACTAACACCAATAGTATTAAACCTAAACCCTATCATCCCGGCCTCCTGAACTCCCTCTTTGACCGCTTCTGCCAACTTCAACAGGTGCATATTACAAGTGTTACCCTCATACCAAACGGACGAAATACCCACTTGAGGCTTGCTCATATCTTCCTTGGAGAGTCCAACCCCATAGAGCACCGCTTGTGACGCCCCTTGTGACTTGGGTTCGGTGATTCTAGAGCTATATTTGTTTAGCTTCTCGCCAACGTCTGAGGTTGCAGTTGGGGTTGTTAGAGTTGTTGGCATTGACAAAGAAGATACACATCTCAATGGCTTTCCACGACGTCTCGAAACACAAGATGTGGCTATGTTCAAACTGGCATTCGGGATAACTAGAGTCGCTTGCATTTTTACTGATTACATTGAAACAGATTTTATTAACTCCAAATCACAAGAGAATATAATCATTCACTCAGCAAACAAAGAATTCTCTAATTACTAAAAGACTAGGTGAACTATGAATTTTCCCGCTTAAATCATTTAACCTATAAAAAGGGCCTGACATACCCCTTATACTAAAAGAATAAGTCTATCCAACTACTTTTCCCTCCAAAGTACACACACTAAATAAGGAAACAAAATGAATAGCTATCTTATTATAATATAATCTTTCACTAAGATATAATATTTTCATTAAAATATAATTTTTTTATGAAATTAAAACTGTAATATTTTCATGAAACTGATACAAACGATAATATTTTCGTTAAAACATAACTATACTCCGTATAAAACAAAATTATAAACTATTATTACTAGCTTTATAACCACAAAAATGGTTAAACAAATTTGTGATTTATAAAATGATATAATTTGATTCATGTTAAAAAACTGTTTTCATTAAAATTTCAAAATGATATCATTAGTTGTTTGAATAGTTGTCTTTTCAATTATTTTTCTCAAATGGAAATGTGATTATGATAAGAAATCTGAAAAATTAATTGTTTTCTATTTAAAATATGTAAGTATAATACATTAAAATGTAACCTCTATATATACCGTGCATTGCACGGTGTCTATGCTAGTTTTTTATTATTTTACAAATGTTGGGCCTAAGGTATACTCCGTAAATCTTATATGTCAATCTTTGTAGAGAAATAATATTCTACCAAATATTTTGGACTACCATATATTTTTACATGAGAGGTATTCTACTCTAAATTGTCAGATTACTATATATTTTACTCATATTATCACCAAATTTTAATCATAAATATATCTTAAACACTATATTTAAAAATCTTCTCCATTGCACACTTGAAAAATAGATCACGAAAATATAAATTTATGTAGTTTTGTCCATTTAAATCTTAATATACTCTTAGGTCAATTGTTGTTCTTTCATTTTGGCACAAAGAAGAACGAAATAATAAGACAACAATTGACTGGGACGGAGGGAGTTGGGAGTATAACATTAAATTTGAAGTTTAATTGCTAGACTAGATGCTAATTTCTCTACACATTACAATGTAAAAAACCGTGCATTTGCACGGGCTCTGAACTAGTAACATTAGTAATTGAACAACAGAAATGATGAGCAAGCAAAGCAAAGAATAACCAAATAGCATTAAATAAACCAATGACAATGTAATTGAAAAACAGAAATGATGGGCAAATAAAAATTGAAGTGAGTGAGAGATTGAGAGAAATAGAGAGGGGAAATGATAGAATACCAGTGATAATAGAGGCAAGAAAGAGAGTTGAAGTTTGAGGGTGATTTTCAGGAGGGCAAAAACAACACCAGTAGACAGTAGCCGCCGTATACTCGTATATTCGTATATATGTCCAACTCTAGTGGGTTGTACAGTTGGGGTACATTGTTGGATGAGTTGGGGTCAAGTCTGGGGGTTGTTAATATGTATCTTGTTTCATGTGTTTCTTCAAATTATGTAGTCCTCCAATGTTTTGAAATTTATTGAAAAAAGTAACATAAATGCTCAAGTTCATTATTTAATTGTTTCACATGCTACTTTTTTTTTTATAGTATTTTTAATTGTTTTTTCGTCTGAATTACGGAAAGCCTTCAATATAATCGGTGTTTAATACATTCTTCATTCCTTTTTTATTGTCCACTTTTTGTGACTTCTTTGTTCCAAATTGTTGTCCAAATATCGTGAGGAAAATAGTGAACTACCCATTATACCCTTACTTAAATAACTTCTATTTTCCCATTTTGCTTATATCTTATATTTAAATTTATTGATCAAAGGACATTTATGATATTTCACCATCTTTTGCTTAAATATGAGCTTTAGTAAAATTAGGATAATAAAACTTGAATGGAACGAGTAATTAACAACTTTTTTTTTTATCATTGTAATATATTGATTCCTCATCTGACCCCATTTTTTTTTTTTCGCTATTCGAAGTACAAAAAGAGTAACAATTACATTCTGATTGTGATGGCTGACGGTTTAGGGTTACCGGCCTCATGTCATGTGTACTTGTATGTTGTATAGTATTGTGCCATCATTTTATGACGTTATCATCTAAATGAGCTAAGTAGGAAACACACGAAAAATAACCTAAAGTCTTTGATAAGCATTCATTTGGTCACATTTTTACCTCATTTTCGTCCCCATTTTGGTCCGTTTACACGGATTTGCGTGTCTTTAATTGCATTTTATTTCCCGATTTCCCGCGCTATGAATATTGATCTCAATTTGCAGGAATTAAGGCGGAAATGAGGAAATCGGTGCATAAAGACATTGCATGAGTCGGGATTCGAAGATGAGTTGAAAAATGAAGAAATATGTCATCAGGTGGCCCAGGCCGGTCCCCAGACCGGCGGCCGGCCAACCGGCCCAGACCACCGCTCTATAAATGAAAGATGTTGAAAAAGTGAAGAATAGGGTCAGGTAGTGCCGGCCGGTCGACCGGCGGCCGGTCGACTACCCGGCCTGCGCCTACATCAGAAGCCATAGAGAGTGATTTGGTGCTCCAGGCCGGTGGGGGACCGGCGGCCGGTCGACCGGCCCAGGCCACTATTTCCCATACTTAGAAGATTTTTGAAGATTTTGAAGGCAAAGTTCCTGAAGTCACGCATGTGCTCCAGGCCGGTCAGAGGCCCGGCGGCCGGTCGACCGGCCGGGAACACAACATCGCAAAAATCGCCCTCTTCTTCTAATTTCTTCCTTAATTTCGAGAGACCTATATATACCCCCCCCTTATTATTTTGTAAGCAGTTTTTTAGTTTTTAACATTCCTTTTAGCACGAAACCCTAGAAATTTGTAACCCAAATCAATCCCTAATTACTCTCCTAATATTTCCCTAATCTAGTTTAGTTTCTCATTTCAAGTTGTTGAATCTAGTATTTCATTTCATTTTTGAGGTTTGTATTGAAGACTTGGGTGAAGACATTCCCCCATATTCATCAATATAAGTTTTGTTTGGTATTAAATTTCTCACCTTTTTTATTGTTTATGCATTTAATTTCCATTTCTCGTTTATAGTTTATCTTTTGATTGTTTTCGTTATTTCTCTCATAGTATAATGGTGATTGAACTCCCCCTTCCCTTTAGTGCTTTGATTTCCTTTACCATGTGTGAGTAGATTATCCTCTAGGGTTTAGGGGAGCCTAAGGGTGGATCATGTGGGGTATTAGGTTGGTTAATTAGCAAGTTTGTGGTAAATGATTTGGGTATTGCCCATATGAACACCAAGTGTTTGATGAAATGTGTGAACGAAAGTTACCATTTTATCAAGCATGGTTTGATCTTCTCTTAAGCGACGGTGGTAGAGACGATTAGACTAAGTGTTTATATGGGTGATTTGAGACGAATGCGATAGCTTGTTGATGATTATCGATTGTTGAGACATTAGCAATCGATTTTACTCGAATTATTTACCCCTTTCGCTAGTTACCCGACTAACCCATTAAATCCCCCTAAGGTGAACCCTTTACCCTAGCCTTTCCCCTAATTGTTTTCATCTTTATTACTTAGCAATTGCTTGTTTTTCCTAGTTTTTTAGTTAACTTTCCAATCCGTCATATTTTAGGCTAGAATAGGATTCAATCGAACTAGTAGTTGACCTCCCCCATCCTCGTGGATTTCGACCCCTTTATACTACTTTTATTGGGTTATTTTTGATGCTTGTTTTGACGACAAACCGATCATCAAATGGCGCCGTTGCCGGGGATGGCGTAAGGAAACTCGTAGTTTGTTTTGTGTCTTAGATTTAGCCAAGTTACTTGTTGTTTTTGTTGGTTTTTAGTTGTTAGATTATTTGTAGAGTGCCTTGCATTATTGTCTTTCCCTAGTGTGCCCAAAAACACACTAGGAGTCTAACTTGTTTTTGAGTTGCTTTGAGTGCATGCCTAGAGGTGAAGGTTTGTTCTTGAGCCATCCGGAACCCGAAAGGTTGTTTAGGACTCTCCGTGCCAATACACTTGCTCGGGTTAGGAATTCAAGAAGAGTTAGCCATCAACAAGCCAATACTTCAATTGCTTCTACATCCACTCCAACAATCGATTTCCCACAAAACAACACCATTGAACCCATATTTGAAAACCCCTTCTACAATACACAACAAAATACACCACCAAATTCACCACCTACAATACCTCAACAACAAAATCAACCACAAATGACGACTCTACGTGATCGTAACCGTCCCAACCACGATGATACCCAATCTCCAATCAATTTCGGTGTCTTGGCCCCTAATAATTTTGAGATTCACCCGTCTCAAATGAATTCTATTGAGCGGGATAGCTTTGGAGGCCTCCCGGATGAAGATGCTCATGCCCACTTGAGAAAATTCAAAAGTAGGGTTGGAATCATGAAAAGGAATGGGGTGCCCGAGGAAACCCTTTGCCTCATGTTGTTCCCATTTTCCCTCAAGGACCGGGCGGAGAGGTGGTTGAATAACCATCCTCCAAACACTTTCACCACTTGGGATGGTTTGGCTAAGGAGTTTCTAAGTAAGTACTACCCCGCCTCCAAAACGGCGATGCTAAGAAACGAGATTACCACCTTCCAACAAGAGGATGGAGAGTCTTTGGGAGAAGCATGGGATCGCTTCATTGATTTACTTGCCCGATGCCCTCACCATGGAATTGCGGATTGGTATGTCACCCAAACCTTCTATCAAACTCTCCTCCCTCAAACCAAGGCCATGGTGAATGCTTCCGCGGGGGGAAGTTTTGATCATTTAAATGACCAACAAGGGGCGGCATTGATTAAGAAGATGGTTGAGTCGGAATCTAGTTATGGTACTAGTTCTAGAGGGAATAGCTTGAGAAGGAGTTCTAAGTACCCAAGTGAGAACTTCTCAAATGCGGATACCAATGCCAAGATTGATTTGCTCACACAAACTTTCACTAAGGGTTTTGCCGAGCTTCAAAAAGCTCAAAATCAAAGTCAAGGTCATCATGTGAATGAAGCTAGTGGGTCTTATGCACCTCCCATGGTGGAAGCTTATCAAACCCCCACTTGTGAAATTTGCAATGGATATGGACACACCTTTGAAGTTTGTGGGAACAATGTCTCTTATAACAATGAAGGTGCAAATGATTATCAACATGTGAATGCTTTCCAAGGTATGAACAACAACCCACGGCCCTCAAGGCCTCAATTCCAAAATCAAGGAGCTTATAACCCAAATTCAAATTTCTATCATCCAAGCTCAAAATTTCACCCAAACATGAGTTACAAAAGCCAAAATGTCTTAAACCCTCAACACACTCAAACTCAACCTTCCAACCCTCCGGGTTTTTCCCAACCTAGAGGAGGAGGTCAATTTTTTAGAGGAAACTATAACAATCAATTCAACAACTCTCAACAAGGTCAAGGATCCAACCAATTCCAAAATCAACACTTCAATGATCAAGGTTACAATAACCAAGGTAACTTCCAAAACCAAGGTAATTGGAATCAAGGTCAAGGAAATTGGAATCAAAATCAAGGGAACCAAAACTTCAACAATCAAGGCAAAGGTAATTTTTACCAAGGCAATCAAAACAATCAAGCAAGTCAAGGGGTTCCCGATCAATCTTTCCAAGGCCAAGGGCCAAATTTCAACAACAACCAAGGGCCAAATTTCAACAACAACCAAGGGTCAAATTTCAACAATCAAGGTTCAAGGG
>JAIUZE010012034.1:0-21279 GCA_022085475.1 Heliosperma pusillum | reverse complement strand
TCGTCTTAAGACGGGATTTTCATGGAATCTCGCAGAAATTCCAAATACGAACTCGGAAATTCTAAATTCGACTCGAAACATAAAAAACTAATTTAAAACTTAAAATTGCTGAAAAGATTTTGTAAAATATTTCTACTAGAAAAATAGGGTACATTTCCGGGTGTTACATAGTCTAGCCTTTTTATATTATATATAGATATAGATTGCTTCAGCACAGTTTCTTATGAAAGAAGAAAATATAAGTGATTATATGCTTCTCCCTCCTGAATTATTTCACCATATCTCAAAAAATAAAAAATAGAGGGGGGAAATGTCTTATGGCTTTCAAGTTTGATAAAAGTGAGGCCTACGACATGCTAAATTGGAATTTAATTAAAGGTACATTGATAAGTATGAATTTTTCATTGAAGTTTATCCAATTAATTATGAATTGCTTCAACACGGTTTCTTATGAAATTCTTATCAATGGAAGTGCGGGGAAGATTCACTCTTCACGTTGGTTTTTGTCAAGGAGATCCTATATCTTTGTATTTAATTGCTCTTTGTACGAAAAATCTTTCTCAGCTTTTTAATGATGCTCAAGAAAAGAAATTATTAAAAGGTATTACCGTTTGCGGAAGAGCCCCTCCAATAACTTTTTGAAGATAATTCTATCTTCTTTACATAAGCTAATATTTGCGCCTCCGGAACTTTGAAGACGATTCTTAAAATCCACTGTAAAAAGTATGGATAACGAATTAATGAAGCTAAATATGTTATTTTTCTAAGTCAAAACTTTTCTCTTCGAAATAGACGGGATTGTCTGAAAACCCTAAACATATCAAATATCAAAGGTATGGGTATGTACGTTAGTCATCCAATTGATTTTGGCTCTAGTGAAAAAGAGATTTTTGCTTTGGTGGTTGAGAAAGTTCTGAAAAAGATCCTAAGTTAGAATAATAATTATTTATCTCATGTTGGACCTCTTACTCTTATCATTTTAGTCATGTCTTCACTATCCATTTACTCTCTATCGGCATATAGAAATCCTGTAAGTGCGAGATCAATGATTGATTCCTTCTCTCACAATTTTGGTTGGGTGGTTCACGCAATTGGGGTAGACTTCATTAGAGTAGTAATCTATTTATAATGCTCCAAAATATTGGGGTGGATTGGGAATCAGAAAAAGTGTTTGTCTAAACCAAAGTTTCCTTGCCAAAATTGGATGGAATATTATTAAAAACACGCAATGCTTAATTTCTCGTGCCCTAGGTACGTAAAATTTGAAGCGAAAGTATTATGTCGCTCTCTAATCAGAATTTGAGTTACTCTTCTTGAGGTGGTAAAGGAATTCCCTGTGGTGTTCAATTACTTAAAAATAGTTGATCTTGGCAAGTTGGTTATCCATCCTTTCTTAATGTGTGGAAAGACAAATGGATCCATGATATTTCACTTGTTAAATTACTTGAAAATTCCTGAAAAAGAATTAACTGTGAAAACCTCAATCAATGTATGCCAACTTCTAGATTTAATATTGGGGAATGAGATCTTGAAAAGGTTGGTACTATATTAAGCGTAATGGTTGTACCTTATATCCTTTCAATTCATTGTCCTTCTAAAGAAGACGAAGACTACATTTACCGAAACTAAAGTGGTAATTATTTTATCAAAAGTGGCTATGTAACTACTTCTTATAGTATCATTATACATATAAAAAAAACTTGTAAAATATCGTAGGTAGCACAATATTGGAATAAAATGAAGGCATTCTAGCTCTCTCATTCAATCTCACAATTTCAATAGTATTTAAGCCAATAATAATAATTTTGATGATAAATGATACTATTGAAATTGTGAAATTATAATTTATTGACAGCAACTTTTTCCAATGTACATAGTTGACATAAAAATTGTCCATATATTGACAGCAACTTTTTTCCTTTTTCAATCCTTTCCAACGTTTTTCTTTTATCAACAACATATTAATTCAGTTGAAGAAATCCAATAAAATTTCAACTTTCCAACGTTGGAAAAATAATGACAGGAACTTTTTCCATGTTTATCTTAATTCAGTTTTCAATGTTTTTCAATGTTTAACTTTTTCAACGTTGGTAAAATATTAATTTAGTTGAATAATTCCCATAAGACCTCTTGAAGAACCCTACTTCTTGAAAAAAAAATTCTCACCCACCTTTTTTATTTACCTTAAATCCCCTTCACATTCTTTTCATTCAACTTCCATTGATATTAACCTGTAAAAAATCAACTAAAATCTAGTTAATATTCTCAACAAATTAACATCCAATATTCTCAAATGCCCATGACACCACTTGTTAATATTTGTCAACTAAAATATGGAGTTCGACTTACTCAAATGAATGTTAGGGTTGTTCACAAATGGTCAAGGCCGGAATTTAGCAGCAAAAACAACAAAGATGATAGGCAGAAAATTGATGCCATTGAATTATTATTTGTTGATTCAGAGGTATTTCTATTTTATTTTTTTCCTTATAATTTAAAAGATTATTTTTTCGATTTACAGTTGTCTTTGTATTTTATTATAATAAAAAATCATTGTTATTCAATTATGAGCATATAATCATTCATCTAACTCGATCCGGTGAAGTTGTTCAAAAGTGGACAAACTGCCATTGCTATTGTTAATTTTTGAACATCAGAATCGAGATTAGACAAACTTTTTCTAAATTGTAAAAAATAATGAACTTCTAAACATCAAGTGTTAAAGTAGGTGGCTAAGGGAAAAATGTTAATTTTGTCACTCTACATTTGTGAGCAATAAAGACAAACGTAACAATAAAGACTAAAAAAAATAATTGTCATAATCCAAATATAATTTACTCATCTTAAGAACTTAAAGGAAAAGTGAATACCAAAGTAATATAGTACCTTTTTTAAGAACTTCAACTACGCTAGTATCTTGACAGCAACTTCTCCTAAAAGAAACCAATAGGAGCAACTAATAATTTCAGTATCAGAATGGCGAAAGATTTACTCATTAAAATTTAACAGACTCATTACCAGTTACTTCTCGAAAAACAATATTGGCTTTAATAATTCAGTTCTTTCAAATTTTAACTAATAAAAAAAATGAGACATTCAATTATGAGCATATAATCATTCATGTAATCATATGATTCACCTAAAAATTGGTTAGTTTTAAAAATGGTAATGACTACAATCTTGACGATAATTCTATATCAAGAAAGTAAACTTATTAATAATTAATTTAGCTAATTATCAATGGTGCTAATAACAGTTGAATAAATAATTTTAAAAATGAAAAAAATTCACTTAACTGGGTCAAACTAGGTAGAGATTAGTAACTCATCGTTTCTCATATTAAGAAATAGATTATTGGTAGGAATGAGGGTGATGATAACCGACATAATCACAAATGGTTAATGGGAACATTACCGACTCATATTTCAAAGGCGAAAAGAAATATACCATCTCAGAAACTAGCTCAAACAGCATTACTAATGCCACAATGACAACTTAATTCATCAAAAACAACGACTAGTCGAGGATACTTAAACCTCCTCATTCCTACCAATAATCACAATGTATAAAAAATTCACAAAGTATCAAAACTTACAGGATATATAAGTCCATATCCTACCAAATCAAACATATACTACTACACCAGGACAGAGCGAGAGGACTTATTTTCTGAATTTCAGATAGGCCACTACAAACTGGGTTTCATGCAAACGCTCCCTAACTTTCCTTTCACGACCACATCCCTTCTGAACTCAAAAAAAATGTGGAAACTATAACGATCACTGGTCCACTATCCCCAGCAGCCACAAGATATTATATACTTGTGCAAGATACAATGGAAGTGGCTGAAATAAAAAATCTCAATTCAACCTTCTTAATTTTCAACTTGCTGTATCTTGCAAAACCTTATAATTTTGGATAAATTCATATTCTGTCAGCTCCACCCGAGGTTCACCTAAAGACCAAAGACCAATTTAAGGAAAAAAAAAAGTTATTACAAGAAATGAAATTACTAGGCTGAAAACAGCGTAGAACGCCATAGTTCATGGAAAGAAGGTAATTCACATTTTGTGCATGGGAACAACTCCAGGGAATGTCATATCCATCAACTGACATTGAACTGCACCTAATGCTGCCTATTCACCAGACATGTAAAAAAAAAAGGTTATTTGGTTCATGACATACTACTATCCGATCATGTAAGGTTCTACAAGGAATCCGTAGAGTAAGGGTTGCCTACAGACTACAACAGGTTAACATTTACAACGACACATTATTGCAGCCACCATGTGAATTTCAGCCATCATGTGAACTTCTACCAATTCAATGACGTTAAACACCGCTTAACGAACATGTGTTTTCGATAACATAAAAACAACCAAAATATAAAATATGAACAAGTTTCATTTTTTAATGAAAACATATTATCACCTGTTAATTTTTATAGGTAATGACATTTTATTATTGACTCACAAACTAAAACTGTACAACGGTAAGAAGGAGAAAAGGTTACTTTCTCGGTTTTGTATTATGGATTGGCAATATTTCTTCTACCAGCTCTCCTAACAATTTGTGAATTAAAAAATGCCCATTAAAATTAAAGTAAAAGATTCAATATTACACATTTTTTTATCTTTATATATAATTAAATTATAAAGATCTCACAGAGAATATTTCAGTATTAGAATGGCGAAAGATTTACTTATTAAAATTTAACAGACTCATTACCAGCTACTTCTCGAAAAACAATATTGGCTTTAATAATTCAGTTCTTTCAAATTTTAACTAATAAAAAAAGTGAGACATTCAATTATGAGCATATAATCATTCATCTAATCATATGATTCACCTAAAAAATGGTAAGTTTAAAAAATGGTAATGACTACAATCTTGACGATTATTCTATATCACGAAAGTAAACTCATTAATAATTAATTTAGCTAATTATCAATGGTGCTAATAACAATTGAATAAATAACTTTAAAAATGAAAAAAATTCACTTAACTGAGCCAAACTAGGTAGAGATTAGTAACTCATCGTTTCTCATATTACGAAATAGATTATTGGTAGGAATGAGGGTGATGATAGCCGACATAATCACAAATGGTTGATGGGAACATTACCGACTCATATTTCAAAGGCGAAAAGCAATATACCATCTCAGACACTAGCTCAAACAACATTACTAATGCTATAATGACAACTTAATTCATCAAAAACAACGACCAGTCGAGGATACTTAAACCTCCTCATTCCTACCGATAATCACAATTGTATAAAAAATTCACAGAGTATCAAAACTTACAGGATATATAAGTCCATATCCTACTAAATCAAACATATACTACTACACCACGACATAGCGAGAGGACTTATTTTTTGAATTTCAGATAGGCCACTACAAACTGGGTTTCATGCAAACGCTCCCTAACTTTCCTTTCACGACCCCATCCCTTCTGAACTCAAAAAAAATGTGGAAACTATAACAAGCACTGGTCCACTATCCCCAGCAGCCACAAGATATTATATACTTGTGCAAGATACAATGGAAGTGGCTGAAATAAAAAATCTCAGTTTTACCTTCTCAATTTTCAACTTGATGTATCTTGCAAAACCTTATAATTTTGGATAAATTCATATTCTGCCAGCTCCACCCGAGGTTCACCTAAAGACCAAAGACCAATTTCAGGAAAAAGAAAAAAAAAAAAAAAGTTATTACAAGAAATGAAATTACTAGGCTGAAAACAACGTAGAACGCCATAGTTCATGGAAAGAAGGTAATTCACACCTTGTGCATGGGAACAACTCCAGGGAATGTCATATCCAACTGACATTGAACTGCACCTAATGCTGCCTACTCACCAGACATGTAAAAAAAAAAAAAAAGTTATTTGGTTCATGACATACTACTATCCGATAATGTAAGGTTCTACAAGGAATATGTAGAGTAAGGGTTGCCTACAGACTACAACAGGTTAACATTTAGAACGACACATTATTGCAGCCACCATGTGAATTTCAGCCATCATGTGAACTTCTACCAATTTAATAACGTTAAACATCGCTTAACAAACATGTGTTTTCGATAACATAAAAACAACCAAAATATAAAATATGAACAAGTTTCATTTTTTAATGAAAACATATTATCAACTGTTAATTTTTATAGGTAATGACATTTTATTATTGACTCACAAACTAAAACTGTACAACGGTAAGAAGGAGAAAATGTTACGTTCTCGGTTTTGTATTATGGATTGGCAATATTTCTTCTACCAGCTCTCCTAACAATTTGTGAGTTAAAAAATGCCTATTAAAATTATAGTAAAACATTCAATATTACACATTTTTTTATCTTTATATATAAATAAAGTATAAAGATCTCACAGATAAGTTGAATCATATTTACCTAGAACGCCCTTCATTGGGGTTCTTATCTCATGAGAAACAGTAGCAAGGAACTGCAAGATATAAAACGAAAAGAAAGTGAAGGTAAATTAGATTAATAGATTTAAAATATTGAGATAAATTTTGAATAAACCAACCTTAATATTAACAGATCCATCATTTTAGTAGATCTGGAAACGACAAACTGATTCATTCATTGAGTAGATCTATTGATAATTATTGTTTAAACCAAGCAATAAAAAAACGGAAGAAGGAATAAACCAAGCAAAAAAAAAACGGAAGAATGAATATAAAACGACAAACGATCAACTGATAATTATTGAATAGATCAACTGATCAACTAATAATTATTGTAATTATTAAAAATAAAAATATATAAAATATATATATGTATAATCAACCTGTTCATTGCATGTCTAGAAGGAATAAATTTATGAACTTTGAGAAGTAAATGACACAAAGTTTGACATACTGCAATAGAAGAAATAAATTATTGAACTAGGAAGAAGATCTAATTGTAAGAGTAAAGAGGATCGGAATAAGAAGCTTGATAATAAGCTCAATAACAGACCCGACAATGATGCTTCGATTACCACATCACCATTGGAGCATCAAACATTGGGCATGCAACTGAGAGATTAGGATTAGCAGGTGATGAAAGATGGACTGCAGTACGAGTATATTGTGTAATGGGAAAACTGCAATGGGAGGAGGAAATTGTCTAAGCCGGAAAATAAAGTAGTGGCTAATGGGAAATCACATAGTGCAGTCCCTTCTTACACGTGTTAATGGGACATCACATACATCACACGTGTTATATTGGTTTTTGTGTCTCCTTTATTTCTTTTGGTAAAAATCACTCCCTCCTATTCTATCATTTCTTCCCTCTTTCCTTTTTGGGTAAGTCGGGTATTCTTCCCTCTATCCTTTTTTAGTTGTGGGGTAGTGTGGTCCAAATTCATTTGTGTGTGGGGTAATGTGATTTATGTGATCCAAATCTATTTCCTTAATTCTTGTGCAAAAACGAAAGTGGAAGAAATGAGTAAATAAGAGGGCGTATAATTTTTCGTAAATTATAAAAATTATAATGAAAAATTCCCAAAGTAGCCGACAACTTTGACGTTTTTCCCCAAATACCCAAAAATGATACCCGAAAAACTTTGATTGACAATAACTCGGGGTTACAACCTCTGTAAAAGCAAGTTTTTTGATCATTTTCCGAGTTTGTAACACCGAGTTATGGCCACTCAAATGTTTACAAGTAAAAATTTGAGTTTTTCGGCAAAAAGTCAGACTAAGGGTTACCGTGCGAATTTTCCAAAATTATAATAACAAAAATTGATAAAAATTATATATCTTTCCGTAAAATGAGTGACTGAGTATTGTTTTTAATTTTTATTTATAACTTATTTTTGGAAATTTAACACTATTTTTTATTACTCTATTTGTTTTGAGTATAATATTTACTTTAAGTGTTTTAACAAGTTTATAACCAATTTGATGTCAATCAAATTTGAAACATGTATCATAAACGATATATATGAGACAAATCAACTCATTATATGGAGAATTTAATATAAAATGAAGTCTAGAAGGTCTTATATATGTAAAGAGTGGCCACGCAACAAAACTATATATATCAAACGCAATTAATTTACTAAGAGTAAATACATTTAATTTATAAAAATTTAAAACAATCCCGTGAATAAAGTATCTGATTATATAACATTTATATATATACTTATATTTTTTTTTTGAATACAATAAATAAAATATCTGATTATCTAACACTAGTTTGGTTTAAGAAAGCCTCTTTTAAAGATAATAATGGAATAAATTTACCTATCTCTTCGTTCTATAAAAAGAGTCCACGGTACTTACCTGTCTATCTCTTCGTTCTATAAAAAGAGTCCACGGTACTTACCTGTCTCAAGTAAATGGAAAGTCTTCTTGTGGAAAATTTTATCTAACTCTTTTTCCTTTGGGTGAAGAGGCTATAAAGAGAGGTCTTGCTTGGAAATTTATTGCCATTTTTGTGACCCTGTAGATAATCAAATTAAATATTTGAATCACCTTTTTCGTGATTGTCATTTCTATTTTAGGCCGCTTGTCCATTAGGAATCAGGAGTGATGTGGGAAATAATATCTTCATTCAATCTTGGATTATAATTTGGCATTCGTTCTTGAAATATAATAATAAGCCAATTATTACCATGTCCATCTTTTTAAGTACCCTATATATGGAGAATTTGGTATCTACGGAATTGTATCTCCTTTCAACACACTCCTATAGATCTTTCATATCTATTATGCTCCTCGTAAATGATGCTTATATCAACATTGTGATTGATACGCCCAAGATAAACTTTGTCAAGGAAAAGACTAACCTTGATACTGATGATCAATATGAAGCTATAAAGATTTAAATTCACTATTTGCAATCCTGGTTGGTTCAAGAATCTGCTTGGATCATATCAGAATTAAATGTGATGCTTCCTTAAGTCGTAATTTCAAAGCAACTGTTGGCTTTTTTTTCTGGATTGCAAGGGTAATAATATACTCCCTCCGTCCCGGTCATTTGTTTACCTTTGCTTTTGGCACAAAGACCAAGGAAAGGGGAGGGGACCATTTGTGGGTAGTGTCATAAGATGACAAGTGGACAATAGTCCCATTGAGTGATCAAATTACTCATCAAAAGCCTTCCCAATATAGAAAGGTAAACAAATGAATGAGACACCCAAATATGGAAATGGTAAACAAATGACCGGGACGGAGGGAGTAGTATGTAATAAATTTAGTAGGTTTTGGGCAAAATCTTTTAAGCGGACGCTTCAGCTCTTAAGTTTCCCATTTTGAATGATATGAACCAGCATCAACGGATTGGTTAAACTTAGCTTACTAGATCTCTGGCATTGGAATTCCCTCTCAAGACTCAAAGACCACTATTAACACTATCAATTCTCTGTTACCTTCATGTCATTGTTTCTCTATTAGTCACTGCCCTAGATATCTTAAGTAGGATGGCAATAGTCTAGCCAATTTCCCTAGACATTAAACATGAAGGAGTTAGTATGCCCATATGTCCGTAATATTGTATAACTGATTAATTCTATGTGGCTACAATATTCTGCTAGGAGCCGCTTATAGTCTGAGTCCTAAATGAGTTGGGACTCGGGTAGTATTAGTCAGTCCTACAGGGTCACACACTAGATGAGTTTTGGGCAATATTATAATAAATATTGATTAATTATTAAAGGAATAAGAATAATATTTATTACTCTTATTATACTTTCTCAATCCTAGATAGTCTAGGATTCTCTTGAACTCCCTATATAAAGAGATATAGAGGGAGATGTTTATTATGAGTTTTTCTAGAGATCAGAAAATCTCAAGGGAAGTAAGAGGGAAGGAAATTGCCCATAAAGTTTGTACTAGCATACACACTCATATTGTGTGGATACCGGTAGAGGCGCAACACTTGGGGCGTTATTGTGAGACGGTCTCACGGATTATATTATTATTCACGAAGCTGCGATTTGGGTTTTATTATACTTCTTTTTATTAGCATATTATTGGAATTCTTCCGCATCCAAGTAAGTTTGCTAATCACCCTTGTTTAATCTTAATACTTAACATGCATGAGATCTTGGGAATTCTGTAATTCAAATCTGTTGAGAATCGTTACAGAACCCTTCAAAACAATCTTTCTCGCTGCAAGAAAAAAAAAACTATCAATGAAATGAGATGAACAAAGATTTATAAGTTCAAAAATAGGTTTTCGGTTTTGATTATTGTGACGAGAGCCCGCACTACCTTTTCACTATTAAAACTCAACTGAACTGGAAATATTCCATTATTCGAGTTTAGACTCAGTTTCGGATTTCAAAAGGAGTTTGATTCTTTCTTTTGCTCGTTCCTCCTACGAGTAGATGTTATTTTTTTTAAGATGTTAGGATGAGAGGAAGATTCGGGTACGGGTGGGTTAATTTGTTCCCGAGTTGGCTATGTTTGTATTCCCATTAGTTGATTAGATTGGGTAATTTGTTTTCCAATATGTTTAAAAGTGCGGTTAGATAAATTATCATATGATCGAGCTATTCAAAATATCGTAATAAATTGCTAATATATTAATATTAACTCGATGTTATAATAAGTCGATGTTTGATCCGCACAATGGATAAATTTATTATGATACTGGTTTTTGTGGCGAGTAATGACTATTACAATGAAATCACATTTTAATACAATAAGTATCTTTAAACATAAAAAAAATTAAATAAGATATTCTCACGCATAAGACCAACCCAACAATCCCCAATCGTAAATAAAATTTTTGACATCTTGATATATAACATTAATGTCGCTGGAAGTAATGAAACGTTAGTTTTCTCTGTGAAGTGCGACAAATCTTGTTTAAACGTGAGTCAACATATTCATATCTATGTCTTTTAATATTATATAGTTTCAATTTGTTAAAATTAAATAAAACGAAATAAATATTACCAGCGAATATATACTATATTTTGGCTATTATGCTTTTACAAAAACGGTATTACAATAACTTTCTCCCACACGAATTATTCCCTTCTTGAATTATTTTTCATGAGACCATTTTAAATAAGTGAATAAATATTGATCATCCAATAAAATCATATCTCCAAATTTTATGGTGGGTTACAATTTAATGGCGCGATTGTTATGGAATATCAATAGGCAAGTTTTACGTGAAATTAGGTAGCTAAAACTTGAGTCAATAACATATTCAGAGAGAAATATGACATTTGAGTGAGTAATTAATAACTACATAATCACAAACAGAAAATTAATATGGGGTCACACACATGCGTGGAAGTGATCCTAGCAATTCTTATACCTCCTCTAGGAGTTTTCCTTCGCTATGGTTGTGGGGTAATCAACTTTCTTATATTTTGTCACTGTTTTACATTGTTTCTGATCTCAAATACTTGGCAATTTTTAGGCTAACCATGATTAAGGCGATGCTAATATATCTCCATTTCAAGCAATTTTCTATGTAAGAAGAATTTTCAATATAGGGGTCTATTAAATATATGACAAGAGTACTACTTAGTCGAGGTTCGTTTTTTTTATGTCGTAGTAATGTTTATACAAGAATACAAAGTAACACTTACTTGAATATTCATATTCATTGTCGTATCTTCATGTTAAGAAAGTAAAATTTGTGAAAAAAAAACATAGTTGTTTGCTATTTTATGTACAATCATTTCAAAATGTAATACTCCGTATATATTAAAAAAAAAAACATCTTTCCATATTAGTCTATTATTGATTTTGGATCCTTGAACATGTATATGATATAATCTAAAAAATGTCCATGGAATATGCAGGTGGAATTCTTGATTTGCCTCCTATTAACAATGTTGGGCTACATTCCCGGCATTATATATGCATTATCTGTGCTTGTTGCATAGAAATTGTTTTTTATTTCCAAAATTTGATCCTAAAATCATCAAATATTTGTACTTGGAGTGTCAATTTTAACCCAATATGTTGTTCGATGCCATACTTTAATTAGTTCTATGACACTTTTGAAAAGTAAGATCTAGAATAGATACCTACCAAGGAGACATTTCAAGCATTAGACAAACCTCAAAATTTGGAATTGGATTACACTCAATTTTTTCAATACCGACCTAGCTAAAATTTGTGGCAAAACGATTTTCACTTACTCTTAGACAAATTTATATGATTTTTGATAGCTTGATTTGGTCTTATTTCCTTTCGTTTGTAGAAATTTTAAGAGTCGATCATGAACTAGCTCACTTTGGTACAATGCGCTGAGTTTTTGGTTAGAAATATTGCCAGGTTATGTTGCGGATGTTGCGAGAAACAAATTTAATGAAATGCTATAATCATATTATGGGGTTTTCATAATTAATCGAAAGTAATTTAGGCTCTCAAATTCCTACACTACAATAGTCATTTAAATTTCATCACTATAAAATCTCTTGCAGAAGGCTTATAAAATCGGTAAAGGTAGGTCACGTTCGAAACTCACCCCAACCCTCACACCCCATCCCACTAAATTTTAATCCCAACTTCTCCACAGGTACCTCGAATGTCATTGGGTAATTGAAAATTATATTGAATTCCTCATGATCTCCAAACAGTCGTATAAAATTGAATTTGGAATTGAACTAGCACGTGTCATCTATTGTGATTAAAATCATGACAATAAAATCAATTTCATATTTCGAAAGACTATCTTACATGCGAGTCTACACGACGTTAATGAAGTATTACTTAGATGCAATTACTTTCCTTTTATTTGGAGCATTACATTCTTGCTGATACTGTCATATCACGCAAAAGAATTACGAGTAGTATTTATTTCATTTGAATTCTAGAAAAAAAAACAAGACAATAATCATTTCATAGCTTGTATATTCACCAACCTTTTAGTTATAAGAATCAATAGCTAGTAAAAGATTAATGGATAATTATATGTACACTTTTTTTTAACGAGTAGAGAAATTCACGGGGTATGGTTCTTTTAATTTTTGTCGTTCTCATTTGTTAAATGAAATATTATTTATAGGAGGGCACACAATTAAATAGATGTTGTGAAACAAATGGAGAGATAATTATAGAGAGAAGGTAGAGAGAAAGTAAGGGAGACAGATCTATGTTATTATTCCATTATAAGGGGTATATATACACATACAATAGGGGTAGAGTTTGCATAAGATAATATATTCTAGTATCATATAAGATATGGACATCCATATAATAATATTTCATAACACTCCCCCTTGGATGTCCATCACTGAAGAACATGCCTCGTTAAAAACCTTACTAGAAAAACCCTATGGGAAAAACACTAGAAAGGAAAAGAGTACAATAATCTCCAAACACACGCATAACAAGCTGCCTCGTTAAAACCTTTCCATGGAAAACCCAATGGGACAAAACCATAGATAAGGAAAAAGAGTACAGCGCGTGCTACTCCCTCTGATGATAACATTACTGTATATAACTTCAAATGAATCATGCTTTGACGTAACTTCTGGATCGTTGAATAGAATCCATTGTAGTTGTTAAACTTGATATCTTCATATACTTGATAATTTCAATATTCACATTGTTTTAGAACTCACAATTCGGATGTAGTCATTCATGACAACTCTTGATCTTCATTTAAGGTAATACACCAATAATGAGAGAAAATAATTTCAATTCTTCTCATAACATGACATAATATTATGTCTAAAACAATTGTCATCTCAAAGAACGTATCAATAATGCGTTTGTAGTGCTACCTCGTTAAAAACCTTGATAGGAAAAACCCGTTGGGACAAAAAACCTAGTCGAAGGGAAAAAGAGTGTAGCAATCGTCCATATATTGGATCTCTTTGGGAGAAGCAATCAAATTGTTGGATAATAATAATCCACTAAATACCTTCAGTAATTTTCTTTGTTAAACCATTGGATTGACATCCTCATTGTAGACTTTGACTACATTATTTTTCAATCGTTATGATACTTTTGGACCATAAACTCATTTCAAGTGTTTAACAAGAAACTCATTCAGATCTCAATTCTCATATGCTCAAACTTCAGGTTGAGACATCAAATAAACTCTAAAGGAGTTTTGATGTTCCAGTTTGGAACTAATCACGATATCTTTCAATCGTATTGTAGAGGTTTATATATTTTGTCACGAGTTCTTAAAACTCAATTGATCAACCATTTAACAAATGATGATCATTCATAAGAGGCTCCTTCAGGGAGATATCCTTACAGGAGTAAAATATACTTCTCCTTTTAAACATTTATCAAAGTAGAACAATATAATTAACCATGTGCATGCAAATGATATGTAACTAATTCTAAACAACATAGTCTAACAATAATGCAATAATAATAATGTATATATTAAAACTAAGATGCAATGTGGAACTTACTCTCTATATGCACATGATAATGACTCAAAATGCAAACTGTACAGTTTCTTTTACAATATTCATAATTTCAATTTTGACTTCAGGTCAATAGATGGACTTCAGGTCCATGAGCTCATTTATAATCAAAAATTATATGTCGACAATCAAAATTTGGACTTACATATAATATCCTCATTTTCTAGTCCATTAAACTCCGCGCGCAAATGCATATCGGTTCCTTAACCAAATCGATATAATTTCAACATCTCGCGATATTGTCAGTACTGATTAGTGATATCTGAATATATAGGGTACCATTTATTCTCTATATCGGCCATCTATTATCATTCAGATATTTATGTCACTTCAGGGACATATAAATTTCTTTACTCCATAGAAGTACCAACTGCCCATTCTTGCCATTTTCTTACTACTTGAAATATGTGAACCGATATGACTTCCACACTACATTCGATGTATGGTTATTGTTCAATTTGACAAGAATTTCAATTTTCATTACATATAATATCTATGACTAATTTATAGCACGCTATACCACAAATAGGGCTAATCTGTCTATAATTAAATCATAGATCCCAATGTAATGTCACATTTAGACAAGGTGATCAAACTGGTATCGTAATACATCTTCATAACTAAATGAATGCCATCATTTTTAATTTTATGAACCTCTATTTGATGTATTTTTATATTGAAAACAAACCGCTGAACTTCAGGTCTTGTTGGGGATATCATACTTGTTTGTTTTTACCAGCTTTTCCTTATCATTCTCCCCCTAAGGTGGTAAAAACTATCAATAATAGATAGATTTAATGGGCAATAAATTATTATATCCACCTTAGACCTAAATTTCTCATATCACCGATGAGAATTTATATGGACATTTTTGTATAATAACGAAATATTTCGGGGAGTAACATATAATGCAGTTGGATTTCTAATGTGCCGAATTACAATGTCCAATTTGGGAGATCAACGATTTTATATAATAATCAAAATGTGATTGCTGATCACAAGAACTACTCAGAAAAATCATTATGTGGCTACAAGCCATTCAACAAAGTGTCAATCCATACACGAACATTTAAGTTGTGACACCCTCAAATTTGCGGAAAGAAAAAAAATACTTTAACTAAATAAAAGATGAGAATACATAACAAAGGTGTCTTAAATAAAAAGGTTCATAACAAAAAGGAAATAATATTATACAAAAGAAATATCCAAAACGGGAGACATATCTCCCGTATAAATACGGAAATAAAAGAGTGTATAATAATATACAATCCTAAGAACCGAATATAGGTCCAAGGTAATACTTCACTCGCTAGCTCGTCAATGTACCAAAGTATGCATCACAAACCTGCCAACCGCATTAAATATAAACACGGAAGCCACAGTCAGTGGGGAGTAACTCCGAGTTCTCCCAGCCACGAAATGTCGAGTTTAATAAAACATGAATAACATAAAAGAGATGTATATGGAAAATACAAAACTTAAACATATACGATATGCTTTTCATGTTATGAAACAAATAATTAACATATAACCTAGCATATGAAAGCTATCATGTGAAACCGTTATTAATCTATAACACGAGGTAGGGAAGCTGGCATGCTAGCTCAGAGGTTACCTTTAACATGGTCATGATACACTCCAACCCTAATCAAACATAATATCATGTGAATCAGTTAACAACAGGTAATCCAAACTCTATCAACCTTAGCCGGCTTGCATCTCACCTTCTAAGATTCATAGAATCATACAAACATGAAAGACCAATACATCTAGAAACAGGCATAAGTTCTTAGCACCGTCAATAATCGACTTCTGTAACTCGAGGCTATACCACAAGGTAGGAAAACATCCTAGTCCTAGACTGATCAGACCTAGCGACAACAGCTATTCCATTCCCCGTCCCATGACATAACCGTACATGAGAAACTCTACTAGGCGACCCCCTAAGCAGAGATGGCTAGTACTTAAGCTGGCTCCCTTCCCAAAGCGGAACTCTTAGGATGCCATGCCCCGGCTTGGATATAAACCCACCAAGCCGGGACACAAACGCTATCAAGCGACAAACTCCGTATGCTCGTTAAAGATAGTACGGCCTATCAATGTCGTGGTCCAAGCTACTCATTTAGAATTAGAATGGCCAAGACGCCATATACTCATAATTCTCTATGGGTACTTAGTCAACACGACACCAACCATATAATTAAACAGTCACGGGAAAAACATCCTATCATGTGACTAATTGCATATAAATAATAATCAAATATCATCTCGCCTCATATCTACTAAGGCTAATTCATTAATTAAATACAACCTTACTTGAAGACAAATCCCCGACCCGAGTCCCGCGACGGGTCATCAGTCAAAACGGGGCTGACTAGATCTTAGTTTGACCAAACCCGTTTGGTCAAACCGGCTAGAAACAGAGTCTTAGCCATTTAGGCTTGAACATAAGAACATCATATTCATTTCATGCTATTTTTCTAATTTCTAACATGTGAATTATTAAATCTTACGAAACCCGCTTGACTTAAAGGATATCATATAAAACTACAATATCATATTATAATTTCTAACATGTGAGAAATAATAATATTATGAAAACCTTTTAATTAAATAATTTACTTATTTAAAATTTCCCACTTGCTAAATATTACAAAACACAATAAAATAACAATAAACTCAAAAACCGTCACAAGTCCAAAGGGAGGACTCACGGTCTGTTTTGGGCCGAGAATAAACCGGGCCTGGACTGGGCCCACGGGCCTGGTTTGGGCTGTTTTGGTCGACTTTTAAAAAAAACCGTTTCTTAATATTTCCCGCATGCTTAACATATTTAAAACACGTCAAAACAACAACAAAACAATCAAGCATCGACACAACCCAAAAGACCTACCACAGACCAATCCAAACCGGGTCTGAACCGGCCTGGACCGGCCTGAACTGGGCTGAACCGGCCTGGTTTTGGTCGGTTTTCAGCCACCCTAAACAGCCACCACCCACGGCCAACACCAACAACCACTCTAAATTATTTCTAACATGTTTTAATTAACAACATCCATTTTTAACAACCAATTCAACCATCATTCATACCAAAAATCATGATTATGAACAAATCATCCAACATGTCAAGAACACTAAATATGTTACAAATTCATACAACATAATAATAATAACAACTTATCATGTTACTACTTAAAAATCGTGAATAACAAAACATAAGTAAAAGTATGTAACATTAATTCGTCGAGTAACTCGGAATCGTTACCTTAGCTAGCACAAAATCAAGTAGCACCAAAATAAGAACTAAAAACCCGTCTACTAATCTTCTTCTAAAATATACGAGTCACCAAACTCGTCTTCATAATCTCCTCCTATAAGAAATGACAAAAATAACATTATTAGAATTAAAACTTGATTTCAACAATTAAAGTGTTGAAAACGATTTTGTCGGAATTGAAAATAAAACGGACATGGAGATGAAGAGCGGAGAGGAGACTCTAGAAATATAAGTTAGGACGGAGTTGGCCAAGTAACGAAGGTTTTGTGACGATTTTGCTCAAGAACGATCAAGAACGCTCAAGAACACCAAGAACGATTTTGATTATATTAAAGAAGGTATTAAATAGATATTAAGTTGATTTAATGTAAAATGAAAATATAATTAGTGAGTAATGGGGGGGAGGTGTGCCGTGTAATTATAGAGGAATAATGGAGTCGGGTTTTGAAATTGTTGTTACGGGATTGACTCGGGTTTTATAATTATATTATGGTAATTAATTAGATATTATTAGGTTTTATGATAGTTTAATCAAATATCTAGATATTAATTAGATATTATGTTATTGTAATCAAAAGAAAGAAAATATCTAATCCTAAGAGAGGAGGAGGGAGCCGTGTGGTTGTAGATGAATTCGGGTCTGTTTTTAAGCGATTTGCGGAGTTTAAGTTGACAGATCGATAAAGTTACAAATATCTTAGATATTATTATTAGTTTAATCAAAAGATCAAAAGATCTAATATGAGTGGAAAAAGATGACATGGGGCGTGTGACTCATGCCAAAGTCGGGTTTCGGGTTTGTTTCGGGACTTAAGTTGACTCGGGAATAGTTAAATGACGTTCGGGGGTAAACCGTAAAACCTTCTCTTTAATTCCGAATAAATTCAAAATAATTATATTAAATTATCATAAATTCAATAAATCCGTAATAAATTAAAATAATTAAATTTATTATTTTTCAAATATAATTTCCGTCTTTCAAATTACGGGTTGTTACAATCACCCCTCCTTTTAAAAAGTTTCGTCCTCGAAACTTAGAAGGAATGTCACATATATGTAGGTCTATTTCAAACCTTTTAAAAATATATCTGTAATAAAAATACAGGGTCTTATCAATGGGCGGAAGGTTCTCATCTGCAGTTTAAGAACATCGACGTCCCAATTCAAAGACTTAAAAGATACATTTTCCCATCAACAAATGAGAAAACTAGTTATCGAACGTCTCCAATAACGAGTCTCAACACTCCTTGACGGTAAAACTACTTGAAATCATTAAATATTTCCAAAAGCTTTTAGTTCAAAAATTCTATAGTAAAGGTAATAAATCTACTATCTATGCCTAAAATTTTTAACTAAAGCTTCTAATAATCTATCTATAAGAGATGATATTCGATAGAAGGAACGGAATATTCGAAAGAATAAATCGAATAGGAAGAGGAAAGAATGAGATTTGAAAGTTTTCTTAAGGATAGAATCAAAATAAGTAGACAATACCCGAACGTAGAGCGACTCGAACATTGAAATCACAAATCGTGATAATAGGAGGTACGCTCAAACGATTAAAAAGGACTAAAAAGGAAAAGGATTGAAAGGTAGCGGTTGCCTAAGGATCAATTTGAGGGAAAAGAGAGGAATGAATCACAAAACTATCTTCCATCTATGAAAATTCAAATGTCGATCGTAACTCGACAACACTAACTGTAGCAGAATCTAACCCTCAAGAGAGTGCAATATATCCTCAACATTTTCAATCATCAGATTCCTACCAAAATATTTCATAAGCATGACACATCGAGTAACAACTCCCAATTATTCAAATTCAACTAAAATCTTCTAAGGTCCATCGGTACGGTAAACTCCATAATTAATAACCTATGAAAGATTCATTACGAACTCTAATCTTCTTAGCTCCATCAAAACTCTCTTTGGAAACCACCATCAAAATATTTATAATTAGGGAAACAAGACCGCTAACAACCACAAGGTAAAAGAGTTTACTATGAAATCCTTTGATCTAATTTATTCCAAAATTCATTATCCTAAGTTATTAACAATGAACTTTCTCATCTTCAAGAGTTAAAACACAAATCCTCAAAAGAGATTAGTCACACAATCTCATTTCACTTAACTTTTGCCAATCATAGGTCAATGCGACCGTAAATCAATTTATTTAGGTCCTTCAAACTCTCAATACATCAGTTTTCGCGTATGACAATATTCCTCAAGTTGTGTCTTCAAATCCTAAATCCACAAAGTATTTATGCCCATTAGGGTCCGTCATTTAAGGACAACAATTTCCCAAGTAACATTTAAAGACATCTCTAAAATTCTTAACCACAACTACCAACGATCAATATGATTATTTCGATCCTCAAAACGATATTGCAACATTAAGCTTTCATAGTCTAAAACCACTAGGAGAGTTTCATCCTAATTTTATCCTCAAATCCTTATAATCATCAAACATGAAACTAGCTTAATAGGATGGTTAGGTACCATATTCGAAAATTCTTCACAACACACCTACTAAACCTTACGTTATCTAATAAGAAAACTACCTCTTAAGAGAGTAGGGATAAAAGAACATGATACAAGGATTATTAGGAGGCAACATCAAAAGACTATGATAAGAAGGAATTAAAAGACGAAGGCGAGAAAAAGAAAACGAGGTGGAGGAAGAGACAAAGCAGATAGTAGAGTTATGAAGCTATCCGAGTAAGAAAGCAGATATGAGCATGCGATTTCTTAAAGATCAATCTTGACAAAAACATTCAGGAATGGAAATGGAAAGGAATGATGGCACGAGTAAGGGTTTAAGATTTAATCCACAAAGTTTCCCCTTTCAGACTTAGGATCATAGTAAAGTAACTCATCCCAAACAAAGGTCTCTTACAAGGGACCATCGTACCACGTACAATCATCAAACCAAACATCATCACTAACATCCCAAGGTATTTCCATCATAGATTACATCATCGAACCTCGCTTATATCTATAATCCTCAAGTAATATGGTTCAACTTACAACGAAACCTTACTACTTCAAACGAGTCCCCGATACCATAAGGTAAGATCATATATTTAAATCTAAGAACTATAGCCAAAAGCCTTTCCACCAAGCCTATACTCACAAACACACAAAAGGAAACCACAAGACGCCACTTAACCTCAAAAGTATTTCGCACCTCAAGATATCATTCAAAACTTCTTATTTACACACAAGTCATGACAAGCATCAAGCATTAAATTCATTCAACATACCTTACCACACCTTCCTCAAGGATACCAACTCTCACTACCATAGGGTGAAATTAGATCTATACCATTTTCCTCAAATCACAAGTTCATTCTAACAAACACTAATATTCCACAAGATTCAAAGTTCTTCCGACTAAGTATAAAATACCACAAACAAATGGGTATGACATCCATAAAAATGTTACAAGAGGAAGGTAAGGATACTAATGGTAAGATGGAGGAACTATCAAGAGTAATTTCCAAGAGGCAAACAAGATGGAAGAGAAAGAAGCACCTAGATAGAAGGAAAAGAGCATAATACAATAAGGACGAGAGAATTCATAGATGAAGAAGAAATACACTTCAATTAGGCTTGTGAATCTTCAAATCTTCGGTAGG
>JAIUZE010012033.1:0-21175 GCA_022085475.1 Heliosperma pusillum | reverse complement strand
GTATAATATATATATATATATATATATATATATATATATATATATATATATATATATATATATAATTTTATTATCTTATTTTGTATTTTACACCAAATATAATTTTTTTGTTAACAATATCTTTATAATGTGTAATAATAATATTAATAAAGTTAAGTTAAATTAATTTAAGTTAACTTCAGCTCCTATAAATTCAGTTAAAAAAGTTTTGCCCCTATAAGTTCAGTTCAGAAAAGTTCAACTCCTATAAGTTCAGCTCATATAAGTTCAGCTCCTATAAGTTCAGAAAAGTTAACCTCCTATAAGTTCAGTTCAGAAAGGTTCAGCTTCTATAATTTTAGTTCAGAAATCTTCAGCAAAATTCAGTTCAAAAGAACGGGGTCTTTGTCTCACTGGGAAGGCCTAGCCGAAGACTCCCGGGTGAGGCGGGGTGATACAATAAACATCAACTAATTTTCACAGGTCAACAGTTAACGACATGTATATATGTAGTCACGGAGTACCAACAAATTTTGCTTCATGAGTATAACGTGCATAAACATTAAAGTTGGGTACCACGTGAAAAATGGAAATATTAGATGGTATCACGTGAGTTCTCCGATTTATCATTACCTTTTATTTATGTATTATGTCTCTTTTAAAACATATATATCCGTTTTAAGAATAAAACGGGTCAAATAATATCAAACTTGATAAGATAGGACCAATAATTTGCTACTTCCTCCATTCAACTCCACATTGTATGTTTCTTTTTTGACACCATTCACAAGTCGGAAGAATCTTTCAATTTCCGGCTAATGCATAAGAGAAAATATATTCATGTGGGATCTTGTTTGATTCGTCTTTAAGAGTATATTAAAAATATCTAACTTGTATAATTTTTGCAAATACGTAGCGAACTATATTTACGATGCAAAACGCGCGTTGGCAAACGTGAAAAAAGATAAGTGTAGTGTGGAGTTGAATGGAGGGAGTACTTCGTACTATCTAGGAACTTCATTTTTGTCTTACTCATTATATTCGACCCGTTTTCAATTTATAACGGATAGTATCCGTTTTCAAATGAAATTTGTTTTATCAGTAGGTCTTGCTTGCGACGGATCGGATCTTGCGACGGATATTTTGTGAGAGAAAATGGGTAGAGGGGACAAGGTGGGCACCCCCCATGTGCTTTTCCACTCACCCTTGATGGGTATTTTGTGAGAGAATATGGTATCCGTCTTAAGCTTGCGACGGATAGTGTCCGTCACAAATGAGAATTTGTGTTGTTTTATTTAAAAGGATATCATTAAAAACTTAAAAAGTGGAGGATGTAAGTATTTGGTGGGCAATACAGTGAAGCTCTGCAAAACAGACAAAATCTATTTGCTGTTGGGTGAAGCCGTGCAAAATTAAAGAAAAGAAAGCAAAGAAGGTATCAAATCTGCAAATCAATCATGTTTAGCAGTCAAACTATCATTTCCCTTGACGCCTACCTGACGTTCTTTATTTCTTGCCAACCCAATTAACCTCATAGCAGCAGGCTCCACATTTGTTCCCTCGTAATTGCGTATTACGGACTACGGAGTACTGGAATAGCATTACTCATTTTATGGGCACAATTTTTTGGTACCTATTACGTCATCGTATACCCTATTTAATGAGTATATTAAAATAAATCAAATTTTTCATGAGTTATAACTCTACTCGTTAGAAGAATAAAAGTTGAGACTTCTCATTAGCTATGTTGCACCATAATATACTCGATGTTTCTAAGATTCTTTCCTTAAAAACTACGAAAAATTCTCAATGTACCTTCAATTTTGACGTTTTGCTCGAAATATCCAAAAATTTTACCCGAAAAGCTTTGAGTGACCATAACTCGGGTTTACAAACTCGGAAAATGACGATTTTGTTTTTCAAATCGTTCATTTTTCCGAGAACTACAATTTGAAAAATAAAATTAGTCGTATTTGGATTTCGTGGCTAAGAGTTTTTCTATGTCAAAGTTTTTTCTACCGAACAAACTTTGAGTGGCCATATCTCTTGGTCACGAGTTCAGAACTCGCTAATTTTTTTTTTCAAATCGTAGTTCTCGGAAAGATGAACAATTTGAAGAAAAAAAATTGTCATTTTCCGAGTTTGTAAACCTGAGTTATGGCCACTCAAAGGTTTTCGGGTAAAAACTTTGGGTATTTCGAGCAAAATGTCAAAACTTGGGGGTACTGTGGAATTTCCCGGTAAAAACTACACTATTTGACATTTTTTTAAAGAGTTATTGCCTCCATTTTAATTTAATGTGCTCAACTTTTAAAATTCATCCTAAAATAATTATCCTTATTCTAATTTAATTAAGTATTTATAGTACGTAAAATTACTCATTTTTGCTATTTAAATAGCTTTTGTTGAATCACCCAATTGAAAGTAGGACAATATATTTGGAATAGAGGAAGTATTTACTACTTCGTATTAAATATTACTTCCTCCGTTCCATTTGGTTGTATACGTTTGTTTTTATCACGTATGCCGACATTCGTTTTGTTTTACTTATATCTTTAGTTACATATTACTTAAAATTATAAAAATTTGATATTAATATTGTTCTCGGTAAGACAATTGAAACAAAACCTCACATGACTATCTTTTATTTTATATATTAGAAGTTTTATTAAAGATTCTTCGCACTTATGAATAGTGCCCAAAAAGTAAACGTATACAATCAAATGGAACGGAGGAAGTAACTATTAAGACCATATTTATCAGTATTTCATGCTTCCCTAGCACTAGTTCTTACATTAAAATAATGTTTTGTTCTCCTTCACCTTGTTACAAAGCCAATTCCTTATTTTTGATATTTACAAGGCCTAAATTAACCCAATATCTTTCCGACTTTTGGTATAACCCTTTCCACAATGTTGAAAAGTATTTGTAAGTTTTAGATTTTTTTTATGATACTTTTTTTAACCAAAGATTTCTATAAGACAGTTTCACACAAATTTATCGTAATACGGAATCTTTTAGTAATTATTTCCACCCACAAATAGGTTAAACTATATTAGTAGTAACTGCTTTACACAAGACTAACTCTTTATTTTTTATATACAGAAAGGTAAGTTGATAAAATATATAAAAAATAAATTAGTTCAACTTTTAAAATATATCAAATGTGATCCGTATTATAGAGAGTAAAAAAATTAAATTACGAATACTTGCACATATATAATTATTATTTTATTTGTAAAATAAAAATATTAACAGTGATCACTGTTATTTGTCATAAAATGATCACTTATTTGTTGTCGCATTGATAATCGTAGCACAAATTCTCATTTGTGACGGACACTATCCGTCGCAAGCTTAAGACGGATACCATATTCTCTCACAAAATACCCATTAAGGGTGAGTGGAGAAGCACATGGGGGGTGCCCACCTTGTCCACTCTACCCATTTCCTCTCACAAAATACCCGTCGCAAGATCCGATCCGTCGCAAGCAAGACCTACTATAATCGTAGATTGAGACAACTAATAGATAGGGGTGGTAATCGGGTCAGTCGGGTCGGGTTTGGGTCGGGTCAAGTCGGGTCGGGTCATATCGGGTTCGGGTCGTATCGGGTCAGACAACCCTTTCGGGTCGGGTCGGGTCGGGTTCAGGTCGTTATCGGGTCGGGTCATTTTCGGGTCAAATGATACATCGGGTCGGGTCGGGTTTGGGTCGGGTCGTAATCGGGTCCGGTTATTTTTTCGCAATACTTCAATATTTTTCCATTAAATCTAGTTTTAAATTATTATTTGGTTTAATTAATTCATTATTAAGTCAAACATATCAATTTAAACAATAAATCACTTTCATTTTGATCATTATTAAGGTTAATAGTTGTCAGGGCGTCAATTTAATCGGCTCAATATCGGGTCGGGTCAATGTCGGGTCGGGTCAATGTCGGGTTCGGGTCACTGATCTTCGGGTCGTCAACGGGTCGGGTCGGGTCGGTTTCGGGTTGCAGTATTCTCGGGTCGGGTCGTCGGGTCGGTTTTGCTCAGGTTTCGGGTCGGGTCAGACTTGTCAGCTCTACTAATAGACAAGTTTAGATTCTTTGTTCTATTTTGGTGTCTGTCTTATGTTCCTTTGTCTCTAGTGATAGGGTATAATTTTGTTCTGTTCTTTACTTCTTACTCGTATTTATCATAAAATTAGGGTATAATCTAATACAGTATATACTAAAGCATAAACAATTCGTGCTTTCTGATTGACTGCTGGATTTAAGGAAAGAAAAAGCATAATTGACCCCACAACCTTTCTACACAATTAATTACTCTCAACCCACGTTTCATTTCAGGATTTAATTACTCAATTTCATGAATTTTGAAAATATAAAAATTTACCAAACATTATAAAGTTAATACTTACTTATATAAAAATTATGAAGTTTGAAAATATATGAGCTAAATATCACATGCAAAAGAAATATTACGTTGTATATTGATTTACCAAACAATATAAAGTTAATACTTACATGAATTTTTATCAAATATGTAACCCAATAATCTTCAATAATGATTGAAAATTAATTCTAATATAAAATAAATTAGTTCACTGAAAAGGGGAGGATGAAGGTAGATGAATAAGAGGAAGAAAGGCGAAAAATTGAAGACAAAAACAAATAGGTATAAATTATACAAACTAATGTAAAGGGGTTGACTGTTTGAGGCGGCGTAAAAATTAGGGGTGAGCAAAACCGTATATCTGATACAGTTTTCAAAACCGTATCGGATATCCGGTTTTAAAAATCTCATTTTTGAGTATCCTTATCCGATACGGATTTTCCGTATATCCGGAAACCGTATATCCGGTTTTTCCGTATATCCGGAAACCGTATATCCGGTATCCGGTTTTTCATTTAATTATGTAAAATTTTATGTCTTATTTTTATTTTATTTTTGTGATTTTATGATTTTTCTTAATAAGTTAAAAGAGTATCACATATTATAAGAATAAATAACTTAAAAATGTATAAAAGTAATAAGATTGGTCACGGATATACTCGACATTTAGTGGTTTTATGATTTTATTTTTATATTTTATATTAAAAATAGGAACCGTATTGGAAACCGTATATCCGGTTTCAAATTTTGCCGATACGTATCCGATACGGTTTTTTATAAACCGTATCGTATATACTGAAATTTGTATAGGATATACGGAAATCCGTATAATTGAAACCGTATATCGTATCGGATACGTATAATAAAACCGTATTGTATATTTTTGCTCAGCGCTAGTAAAAATAAAAGGGAAGAGGGGGATGTAGAGATTCAGGGGTGAGTAGCTAAGGACAACTGCTAGGTTAAAATTCATTAATTATGATGAACGTTTAAAGCTATTTTAATACATAAGGTATATAGAAATGGGTATTGGCCTGTTGGAGTGTTGGGTAATGTTTTCTATGTAGTATAATAACTAATAAGTGGGCCGAGCATAATAGTTTACTAAGTAGCCGTTTTCCAATGTTGTATTTACAAATAACCCTTTCTTAAGTTTAATACGACTCAAATTATAAGGACACGACAAAAGCATAATACATAAAGAAACACAAAAATTTGATATTTGACACGTTTTTATATGAAGACAAAGACTTTTTATTGTTTTACAATTTAGCTTGGACCTAAATTTTATAGATTAAGTTAGACCAGACAAACATATCAATTTGGCCAGCTGCAGAACGTGTTATTTTGAGTTGATCTCGGATTTGTCAAAATTTGTATCAGATTGGGCCATCCCCATTCGGGTAATTCCTGCATATTATTATTATCAACTTATATGGAATATTATGCAGTGTTCAACAATAAACATTCGAGTCGCGCTATTGATCGGTCATTCGATTTACGAGTTAAACTCGAGCCTGCAATTCAAGTGTCGAATCGACTATGAATTGGCTCATTTGGGACATGTCAATTTTAAGAGGTATAGGTCAAAGTACCCATTAATTTAAGTTGGCAATCAATTTGAAAAAAAAAGTATACTCCATATATATTATGTACGTATTCAATATTTGTAATTTTATTAGAGGAGCATATAATATGTACCTTGGATATTATTGATTTTTACATTATAATAATGAAATTCTATTTATTTTTTTAGAAAAATGTGAAATATTATTTTTGATATATATGTATTTAGTTAAATTATTAAATACCCCATATTCATATAATCCCGTGCATTTTTGCACGGGTTAAAAACTAGTTTTGTTGAAAGTGTAAACAGTATGGCACCAGTGATAGTTTTTTGTTTTTATTTTTATTTTGAGCAAACTCTTATAGATAATTTTATAATTTTTTTGCAAAAATTCTCATTTAAGACGGAACACTATCTGTTTTAAGCTTAAGACGGGTCAAGTACATACTAAATCACCCCTCTTACTGTTTTCAAAATACCAAAATTTTTATCTTTACTGTCACCATATGTTAATATTTGACCCGGTTTAAACTTACAATAGGTCTTGCTTAAGACGGGTCGGATCTTACAACGGGTATTTTGTGAGAGGAAATGGGGTAGAGGGGACAAGGTGGGCTCCCCCCATGTGCTCTCCACTCACCCTTAATGGGTATTTTGTGAGAGAATATGGTATCCGTCTTAAGCTTAAGACGGATACCTCCGTCTGAAATAAGAATTTGTGTTAAACTTAAGAGATAAAACCCACCCCCTTAAACAAGACTGTTCTAATTTTTTTTTTGCGTTCTTTTCCAAAGGCCTGAAGTCAGGATCTCAGGTACTGTATATTGGCGTGGAGCACGTATCGCTGGATTACATAGATACGAAGTAGTACAGACTACGAGTATTCGAGTGTTACTGTACTGTAGAGTGTATGCAGTAACATGTGGCCATGTTGGCACACTGAGTTAATGATCATGTTCTTCATTTCCAATGAAGTTTATCTAGTACGTCTTCAATTTTGTTTCACAAATTCTCGTTTAACACGGATCGATCCGTCTTAAGTTTAAAACGGGTCAAACTCCTCTCATAAAGAACAAGTGAGGGTGCAAGTGGGAGGCAAATGGAGCTCACCACTTGTCCCTCACTTGCTCTTTGTTAGAGGGGCTTGACCCGTCTTAAGCATAAGACGAGTCATCTCTTCTTAAAGGAGACTTTCTACTTTTTTCAGGGCTCCGATACATCATCGACGTTTTATAACGAATCGTCAACGTTTTTTTATAAAGAGACCAGCACTACCCTTACACACTTTATCTTTCTATCTCTTAACTCTATCTCTCATCTTTTAATTATTTTCTCCCAAATTCACCCAAAAACAATTTAAATTAACAATTAAAAGAATTAGTTTGAAGTTGGAAATTAACATAACTTTGTGAAGATCATAATCAATGACGAACCGACGAATCATCGGTAAATTAACTAACATATAAAAAAATGCTACCTTCTTATAACATTACGTTATTTTACGCTTGTATTTTCCGTTACGATTTTTATGACATTGCAATGCGTGGTTTTATGACATTGTATGATCATTTTTATTATTATCGACGATTTTTACGTCGGGTACAAACGTTGATAACCAACTTTTAAAGCAGGTAGAAATGTTGATTATCGACGTTTATAGTAGAGGGAACATTCAAAGTTAACGTCTAGTGTAGGGGTCGACGTTAACTTTGAACGTCAACCGTGGTCTTGGACGTCAACTTTAGACGGCTGGCGTGGGCTGGATGTTCAAAGTTGACGTTTCTCCTTGTGTTTGACGTTCAGTTTCAACATCTAACCCATGGTAATATTTTGCTTTCCAACTTCCGTCCATGGATCGAACTTTAAAATAAATTTCAAGTCATTTTTACGTATTTAAATTGTTTATAATTCATGTATTAGGACATTTTATAAATTTTAAATGTATGTTCCCTTTGTTTTGTACCTAACAATTATTACAAATTCATGTAAACAAGATTCATTTGAGAAATTTGGTGGTGATGAGGTTGATTTGAACCCTTTATTCGTGACGAATGTAAGCTTTGAATCTCACGACAAAGCGTTTGATTGGAGTTAGAAGATAGCGTTTGAGAAAGAGTTTGCTTTGATAAAAGCAAGTAATGGATCAAAAAAATTTAGCCAACCCGAGTTGTTGTCTTCATACTAGCGTTGTGCAAGGTACGGGAAACCCAAGGAAAAGTATGATCCCAAAAAACCTACGAAGATGGCTAGTTCAACTAAATATGAGTGTAAATTTCGCCTTCGAGCCGTGCAAAACAAGTTCTCCCTCTGTCCCGGTCATTTATTTACCATTTCTATTTTAAAGTGTCTCATTCATTTGTTTACCTTTCTTTATTTAGAAGGTAATTTATGAGTAATTTGATCACCCAATGGTACTATTGTCCACATGTCATCCCTTAAGTACCACCACAAATGGTCCTCCACCATTTCCTTAATAATTGTGTCAAAAGTAAAGGTAAACAAATGACAGGGAAAGAGGGAGTATATCGGTTTAGATGGTAAAAAGCTTGTACTTTGGAACATTTTTACCGCGAATGGTTTTGGGTTTCACGACCACGATTTTGCAAGGTACAAAGACGGCCATAGGCATTTTGCGGATTTAGATGTAGATGAGAAAGAGTTTGTGAAGCAACAAATCCGAGCATCAATTCACCCGAGAGATATTAAACACGATTTTCATTAAAGAAATCCAGAAAAAGCTCAATCTTCAAGCACCTAAATTTATAACGAGACAACCAAGCTTAGGCGAGAAATGAGAGGGAAACAAACTCCCGCTCAACTAATATTGTTTATAGCTGTAGAAGCAAAGTATGTGCATTGGCATGAGAAAAATCTCGAGACAAGTCAGGTCACTCTCATGTCTCCTCCTAAAGCCGTAAAGTTGTTCCGTGCTTTTCCACATGTTGTACTTATTTATTGACCTACAAGACGAAACTTTACAAGATGACACTCGTTGAGCTTGTTGGTGTCACACCATGTGGATATTCGTTCTTAATTTTTTGTGTGTTGATTCCTTCAAAGTCGAAAGATGGGTGCATGTGGTTATTGAAGACGTTGGGTGAGCTTCTCGAGCGCACCGATGCATCTCCTTCAGCCTTTGTTACTGATCGAAGGTTGGGTTTGATCGCTGCTCTTCGGTCCTTATATCCTCGTACAACACACTTGTTGTGTCGTTGGCACGTGAACCGTGCTATTGAGAACAAAGCACTTGGGTGGCGAAAGACTGAGTGGTTTAAAAATCGTATCATGAACAATCTGGAAAACGGTTGGAATTTAGTGATACATGCAACTACCAGGGAAGAGTTTCAGATGCGTTGGGAACCATTTATGATCAATTGGACTGTGGTGGCTACTTATGAGACGAAAACCTGGGTGAGTATGCAAACAATTTCGTATTATGCTACATGAACCAGTATTTCCATCTTTGAAACACGGCCACTTCCCGAGTAGAGTCCTCTCATTCTCTTTGGAAGGCTGGGTTGAAAGGTTTTAGCCTTACCCTTGATACCATGTGGTCCCGTATTCATTTTATGCTTGAAGGCCAACACTCTAAAATCAGAAAACAGGTCGAAGAATCAAGAAGTAGACTTCGGTTTACTTCTTGTTTGTTTTCTTTGTTGAAAGGAAAAGTGTCTATCATGGCAATTAAGATTATGAAAATGAAACTACGAGAGGAATGGAGTTAGGCATTGGGTTGGAAGATTGATGTGGATGTGCGTTAAGAACTAATACTTGTTTATCTTGTGCTTTCCTATTGATTGCTTTGAAAAACAAGGGTAATAGAGTCCATCTTAATCAAGTTCATCCTTTTTGGAGAACCTTGGAGTACGAGAATGATGATTCAAGGCCAAAAGATAGTAAAGATGCTTTGGAAGAGCTTATTGATGAAATGAGGAGTAGTGATCCGGCACATAGCCGGTCTTTCATAGAGAAAATGTGCGACGTTCTTCATGCAGAAGTCGAGTACGTATTGCTACTCGGTATTAGAGAAAATCCCAAGGGTGGACCGAGAGATTGCCTACACTAGGGGACTTTTGTGAAGCCTGGAGGAGTTATGGAGTCATTTTAATGGTTGGATAGATGTGGGTGACGATAAGCATTGTGGTTTTCGAGTATAGTCTAATGCTGCGTGGGGTCAAGAAACTGACTACCTGGTAATGCGAGAATGGTGTCTTAGGGAAATTAGGCGATTTAATGTTTATACCTCTTACGTGACGACTAATGATTTTAGTAGGCTTGAAAACACATTGAGGAGTATTGAATTCTCCGACATAACAGGTTGTGGGGAGGACCATTAGATGCATGGAGATGATTTGAATGTGTTTGCATCGATGTTTAATTGAACAATTTGTGTCATAGCTAAAATCCGTCATCGAGGATCGTGTAATACTGGTATTTTAGAGACCTTTGACCAACCCTTGACCTTATGGAGCTGACCTTATAAGACTATCCATAGAATAGTATTGGGAGAATTTGTACTCTTCATGGGAGAGTACTCGACCTACTAGACTGTACTTGGTCGAGTGCTAATGACACTCAACCTCGACCGAGTGAAGGTCACTCCGCCGAGTGTTCCTTTTACTCGGTCGAGTGTGCGGAGTCAGACCGCGTTAGTTATATATCAGGAGGCTGCGACTTTAATCTTTATTTTACAAAACCCTTCTTTCTTCCTCTCTCTAAACCTAAACCTAGTCTCCCCTCATCTCTCAAGCCTTACCACCTATGGAGTCTACCACCTTGGGAGTCGTCGTAGGAGTTTAGCGGCGAGCGCGACCGCCTTGTTAAGGATCAAGTAAGTATCACTCTCATAGTTTGTTATCGACTTTAGTGACCATAGTTGTGATAGGAGTCGTGTCATTTTTGTAGGTTCGGATTGGAGATCTTATATGTGCCTATACGTGTGTTTGTTGCTTCGGATGATGGATGTGTACAAGAACGCTAAAGATAGGGTTACTGATACAAAATTTTGAATGATATTTGTTGAATTAGACCTATAATCCAACAATGGTGTTCGCACCAAAGACCTATTGGGAAAGAAGGAGCAATTCCCCAAAGACGTGTTTGAATAATAGCGAGATCAATTTTCCAGCAAGCAATTTTTATCAATTTTATTAAACTGTTGATCCTCAAATACAAGCAAGCAATAAACTATAAATAGCCAAGAAGGAAAACCGTTTTGAGGCATCCCAAGGGCCGTTAATAATAGTCTTTAACTAGATACTTAAGACCACTAATTACAAGCAATTAATAGCTAAATAACACCCTTTTATTAAATAATTTAATAACAATGAAAACTAGTAAATTATACGGACCCATTGCAAGTCTCCTGTATCCCAACTCGTATCATTTTCCCTACTCGGTAATTGTGTATATTAATCATAGTGATAAGATGAATTATTGTGATATTGTATTTGGAGTTGGAGTGGTTACTTGGTTACTATTTTGGTGGTCCGTCGGGAGGCAGATCACACCCCGAGTTCGCCCCTCGTAGTTCTCCCGCTGCGAGGGGGATGCGCACATTAAGTTCCGGGTGTCTCACCGCGGTGATATGGAATTTCAATGACTACGGCTGCGGTATAGGATCAATTGGTGGTTTTGTAGGTCAGGGATGGTACATGATGCTGCTGAGGTAACCGCTCCGGTGGGCCTCCGGTTTCTCTTACTCGATTGACGAATCTTGTGCTCTTGTACAATGGTCGGCATATTTTTACTGACCCCTTTGTTGTTGAAAATGTGATGATCCACTTGGGAGATAGCTGGGATGCGATGAGTCGATGACCACGTTTACTGCTGCATAGTCTAGAGTCCATGAGACAAGTTGATTATACTTAGTATGCTTGTAAGATTGTGTAATAAAGACTAACGTATGTGATACATTTATATAATTATGTTTCGATATTGTCTTACGATGTTCACTTCCTCAGTCAACCGAGATGGTAGCGCCCTTGTTTACCAAGGAAGATCTTGCTGAAGGCTACTTGAGAAGTGGGGTGTTACAAAGTGGTATCAGAGGGACGATTTCGGAACCTAAAACCAATGAACCCAATGAACCCAATGAATGTAGGAGTGTCAAAAAAAATGAACCTGGTGTATGTGCGTTAGGGGCCCCTATGTTGATTTTGGGTTAGAAGGCGCCCTCATTCCGATATCCCGGCCCTAACATGCTTAAGAAGGAAACGCCGTTAATGGGTAGGAAGTTGTGGAAAAGTGTGTATATGGTGTATTCAAGGTTTAACCCTGTGTGAAATTGTGTATCATAGATACGAACATATGTGCGTCGAGATATGTGTGAAAATGATTGCGCTAGTATGAGACATAATTCTATCGTCCCTATTGTTAATAATATTGGCGGAAATTGTTGCATATGTGTATGTGGGAGGTGATATGTCTCAAAACATGTGTCGGTATGAGTTGATATGTAATACCAAGATTTATGTTACTATTAGTATTGGTAATCGAAAGCGAGTTGACCTCGTGAAGATTGTTATGAGATACTCACTGTATGAGATACTTGTGTGTAGTAAGAGTGTAGTGTGGATGCAACATGATGAAACGTGATAAATTTGAACGTTATTACTAGTGGTTAGATTGTGAGAGACTATATGTGTGTTGGCCAATGTGGTTGGTACCGTGCGAAAAATTATGTGGTAGAAATTATTGAGATAGTAACTAACTCGTGACGAGCTCGGGAATTTTGCCCCGAACTCCGAACGACATTATTGATGTTGCAGGGACGATAATCAATTCTTCGCGATAAGCCTTGTTTTAAATGTTCAGGTTGACTTGCCGGAACTCGACCGAGTACGTGATGTACTTGACCGAGTGAGGTTGACTCGACCGAGTGACTAAGACACTCGACCAAGTGTTTGATTTGTAGAAATTTAGTTTCCAATCAGACTCAAACACTCGACCGAGTACCAGAAACACTCGACCGAGTAGCCTTTACTCGACCTAGTGCAAAAGACACTCGACCCAGTGCCCCAAATAAACTCACTTCCGCGTTTTAAAATCTGAAACCCTATATCTTCACTTCCCTCTTCTATTTCGACATAATTCCAATTTCCCTCAACCTAAAAGCTCTCTTTCAAAACTCTTGGAAACTCTAGATTGTTCAAAGCTACCTTTCGGATCTTAATCTTTGCTAGTCTTGTGTTTCCCTCTGCCATTCAATCAAGGTAAATATTCGATTTCTTCCTCTTTAGTAAAGATTGAGTAGCAGTTTAGTAGAGTTGATAAACCTAGGTCTTGTTCCTTTAGTTCCCCATCTTATTTTTTAGTTGGTTAGAAATTCGTGGTAACTTTCGTTCAATTGCTGGAATAGTATAGCGTTTTTCCCAAAACCCGCTAGTTGTCCAACTCTATAGGCTAGAGTTTGTGGAAAATCTGAAAATTGGGTAAAGCTTGTTTATAATGTTATCCAAGACGATTTCCAACCATCTCATATTTTGAGAGTTTCTATAATCGGATTTTGAATGATAAACGACCGTCGTAAGCTGAGCCTGCTAAATTAAAAATATGAAATTTCAAACGTTCTTATTTATGACGAGTTCGGAAAATCTTGTGGAATCATAATTTGCAGATGCATAGAGCCGGAGCAGGACCCAACAAGAGGACCCGTTCAGCAACAGCGACGAATAGGGGCGAAACCAGCCAGTCAGCGATTGTGCCCAAATACAAGATTATCCGAGTGTACAATTCCGTGACTTTACTCAGCAGGATGACTTTCGTGCCTTATTGGCATACCTTTGAGGCAGACTTGGTTTGTGGAACGGGACATCTTGAGAACCATGGGAATTGATGAGGACATGAGTCGTATCTTCGAGACTTTGAGTTTGGGTGGGTTGTATCGACTTCAGAAGAAGTCCTATGGGTTCTTGACCTTGGATTTCTTGAGCTCCTTTAAGTGTGATGTCGATGGCAAGACGGTGAGCTTCCGTCTGATGAACACCGAATTTAACCTGACCCTAGACCAAATGGCGGAACACTTGGGCTTAGGCAGGGCTAATGGGAGAAGTGTCGAGACTATAGGTTCGGAGTTAGGGACTACCACTTACTTTCTCTATTTCACCGGTTGAACTTTATCCAATGTCAGCTTGTTGTTAATCAAGGATGTGCAGCACCCGAACTTGAGGCTATTCCTAAAAATGTTAACCTGTCTGTTGTATGGGACGAATGATGTAAGAAAGCTCAATTCTAATGAGGTGTTGTTTTGGTAGCCTACCTTAATCCTAGGAGGAAGGATCGAGTCCACTAGATTGCCCCTACGGTTTTTTGTGCAAGCTTGGCACATATGACCATCCCGAGACTTAGCCACCAAAACCTTAGTTGCGGTGCGATAGTGACTCGTCTAGCGCAGAGATTGACCGACTTTACCCCTAGTGAGGATTTTCCGGTCTTTTTTTAGAGTGTTCCCCTGATTTATATGGACTATCTCATTCGCCTGAAGTGGATGAGAGAGTTAGATAGGGGAGTATTTGCTTGGAGGGTTAGGGAGAGATTATGGTTAACATTACCCGCCGGGGATGACCTTCCCATTACCGACCACTTAGCGAGGCGAGACCCCGACCTGCTAGCAGTACCACATCAGACCTACAACACCCCAGCCCATCTCCTAGTAGAGATGCCAAAGCTTGAAGTGACCACCCGTGGTAAGAGAGCGGCCGTACCTATCCGAGAGGCTAGAGTCGTGACGGAGGAGGTGGCGGAACAACCGTATGTGCATCAGGAGCAGGTTCATCAGTAGTACCCGCACTATGCTACGGTGCATGACCCTCGTATGCATGTTGCGAGTTGACAGAACGTCTGTCAAATTCCTTAGGCTTGAGGAACCTACATGAGATGACGCACCTGCGGGGGACCAATCTAGCCTGACCAGCATGGTGGAGTGGAGTTGGTAGTGACCAGGGGGTGTTTGATTGTTATGGGTTGAACCGGGCAGACTGGGAAACTCAATCAACCATGGGTATGGTTGCCTTACCCAGCTATGGGGCGCCCAATTTGGTACCCCGAACCCTGCGGGGTATGGAGGCTGTGGGGGCGTGAATACCCTGGGTCGTGATAATGGTGAGGGGACCGCTTGTGTGCTCGCGGCAATATTACCATCTTTACTTCGTGTTGGTCTCTTGCTTATGTGATTATTAAGTGTAATTAGTTCACGAAAAAGGGATTTAACTTCGGGGACGAAGTTCTTTTAAGAGGGGTAGAGGACATCGAGAACGTGTAATAATACCAAATATCCGGAAATAAAGGTATGGTAATGATAATATTTTGAATATTTAAACAATGGATGAGTAAACTATATGATAACTGAATAACGACTATAACCATGCAGATTGTATATGTGGATAATTGTAATAGAATATGTTACTATGTGAGTAGACGTATGTGGATACTGGTATGCTGATATGCATAGTAGACGGATATTTGAAGCGTGTGTTAGTGTGACTATGGATGGTATGTTGATGATGTGAGTTGACCGATGGATGTTATGTGACATGTGACGATATGATAATGACGGAAGATTGTGCGTATTGAATAGTTGTAACTTACTGTGACTTGCGTAGTGAGTGATCCTTGTAAGATTGGGCGAACTTTGAAGGCAAAGTTCCTTTTAAGGTTGGAAGACTGTAATACCCGGTATTTTAGAGAGATTTGACCAACCCTTGACCATATGGAGCAGACCTTATGAGACTATCCATAGAATAGTATTGGGAGACTCTGTACTCTCCATGAGAGAACTCGACCTAGTAGACCGTACTCGGTCGAGTGCTGATAACACTCGACTGAGTGAAGCTCACTCCACCGAGTGAAGGTTACTTGACCGAGTGTTCCTTTTAGTCGGTCAAGTATGGCGGAGTCCGACCGCATTAGTTATATATCGAGAGGCTGCGACTTTAATCTTTATTTTACATAACCCTTATTTCTTCCTCTCTCTAAACCTAAACCTAAACCTAGTCTCCCCTCATCTTCCAAACCTTACTACCTATGGAGTCTACCACCTTGGGAATCGCCGTAGGAGTTTAGCGGCGAGCGGGACCGCCTTGTTAAGGATTAAGTAAGTATCACTCTCATAGTTTGTTATCGACTTTAGTGACCATAGTTGTGATAGGAATCCTGTCATTGTTGTAGGTTCGGATTGGAGATCTTATATGTGCCTATACGCGTGTTTCTTGCATCGGATGATCGATGTGTGCAGGAACGCTAAAGGTAGGGCTTCCCTACTCAGTAATTGTGTATGTTAATGATTGTGATAAGATGAATTATTGTGATATTGTATTTGATTGGTTGATGATGATGATGATGGAGTTAGGATTAGAGTTGGAGTGATTACTTGGTTACTATTTTGGTGGTCTGTCAGGAGACGGATCACACCCCGAGTTCGTCCCTCGTAGTTCTTCCGCTGCGAGGGGGATGTGCACATTAAAGTTTTGGGTGTCTCACTGCAGTGAGATGGAATTTCGATGCCTACGGCTGCAATCTAGGATCAATTAGTGGTTTTACAGGTCAGGGATGGTAACCTAATGCTGCTGAGATAACCGCTACGGTGGACCTTCGGTTTCTCTTACTCGATCGATTACTCTTGTGCTCTTGTACAATGGTCAGCATATTTTTTTACTGACCCCTTTGTTATTGAAACTGTGATGATCCATTTGCGGATGGGGAGAGATTGATTATAGGTCTATATTCATGATGATGTGGGGATAGCTGGGATGCGATAAGTCGATGACCACGTTTATTGCTGCAGAGTCTAGAGTCCATGAGACAAGTTGATTGTTTCTTATTATGCTTGTAACATTGTGTAATAAGGACTAAAGTATGTGATAAATTTATATAAGTATGTTTCGATATTGTCTTATGATGTTCACTTCCTCGGGCATCCGAGATGATAGCGCCCTTGTTTACCAAGGAAGGTCTTGCTGAAGGCTTCTTGGGAAGTGAGGGTGTTACAGATCGAGTGGATGGCAATGTAATACAATATTACCTCTTAGGAGTTGTGATCAAAGGTTGGTGCCATAAGTTGTTGTGGATTTTAAATCACAACCATCATTAGATGCGCTTGCATGCTACAGGACCACCTGAACAAGTTATAATGCCTCCAGTAGATTTTTCTAGGGAAGGGTATATATAACATGCTGTTCCACACTATGCATATTTGTACAAGACAAACTACGACAATTGGCATACATCTATGGGAATGATACCTAGAGGGCGTCGCACATGAGACTTATGTTTGATGATTTGATCCATGTACTTGAATGATGTACTTATGTATTTAATGCATATTTATGTATTTTGTTTGTTTATTATCTTCTTTTATCTCATTTTAGTTTTAATTAAATATAACTGACGGTGACAACACTAAAATAAATCTATTACTAAAAATAAAGCTGACACACATTAATGATAACTGACATTGATATCCATAAAGATAACTGACAATTGAAAACACGAAAAATAAAGTTGGTCGGCGTAAATAAATACAATACATATATAAAGCTAACAACTAAAGACTTAGACTATACTGAAGCTTACTTGACAAATAAAGGTAAGACGTAGAATAGACAAGTGATACCACCACTATGATAACCACACCACTAATCCCCTAATCAATTGAATAACCGCTCCTCCTTGCAGCTGGTGAAAATGTGGTAGATCCGAATTTCCTCAAGTGGGCCATTGAATATCTGACCATCACCCATCATCAAATGAAATAGTGTCATGTGAAGGATGATGGTTTCACATTTTTTTAGCAACTCAACTACCTCCGTCTCGAGAGTCTTTAGTTCATTCCTTTTAAGAATGATAGATCCTAAAGAAAAGAGAAGAAAAATTAAAAATAACAAAACAAGAATTATAAAATTGATAGTGATGTTGTTAATAGAAGGATTAATTTTACCTCTTGTAATATTAGTTTCGGCAATAAGCGGGTAATTTCGCTTATAGACATGGAAACCCAGATGATGTTAACAACACAACTAGCAAGCGGTCAAATAATAAAGGGAATTCGTTAACAATTTCATCAATATTACTTTGTAAATAATTAACCTCTTGAACATCGTTCATAGGCATGATTGGAAATAGAGAGAAAAAGAGAGAATGTTAAGAGAAATTTTAGAGAGAATGTAGACGAGATAGTGAGTTATGTGAAAATTGATGGTATGGTGAGCTCTTTAAATAAAGGTGGGACTTGGGATTGGATAATCATGAAACTAAATAGAAATAATTATAAAATTACTTATATTACTTAAACCATAAAATAATCCATAATTATTCATACAAAGACAACAAAACAAAGTAAAACATAACTATCTAATAAAACGAGACCGTCATGAATATCATCAACATCGTCAAACTCCTTGATCCTGCAGTAGTCGGCCATATCTGTAGCCAACCGATCTACACGCTGCCATCGCCCGATCTGCTGACTAAATAAGCTGTCTATAGATAAGTGAGAACCTATGTGTAACAACTCGGCAAACTCGGGATCCTCCAAAAGAGGCAATGTACAAAACCTAGTACGACGGAGAGAGGATAGAAATACGGGCTAGAAGACTTCTCGTACCAAAGAGAATAACGCGGGACCGTCTCAAAAGGCATCACGGCCGGTCGTGAACGGTCTCACAAAAATCTCCATGCCTCGGTAAGCCCCTACTCCACACAAGGAAAATCTCCATGATAAACTCTATAACCCGACTTCGGTGAAGCCGAACAATGACCAGTAGCTAGGGTAATCATAGACATCGATATAATCTGACAATACCCAAACTGGTGCAAAAACCGGTCAGGCTGGTATGGCTCTACTACATAAATAAATCTAATCAAACCCGAGTAAATCGATATCCTACAAGTCTAATGTGCACCATAACCGTAAGGGATCCACTGTATAAGATTGTCCTAAGCTCGTCTAACCTCGATCGATGCTCCTCTAGAATCTTTTCATCAACCTTAAACCCAAGAACCCGTGACCAAGCCTCGACCAGTGCTCTATCCTCAAAATAGTATCCTACTGATAAGGGTAAAGTCGCGTCACCTTAATCAAAGTAAAACCTAATTCACTACTAACTAATAGTCAGCGGTAAGCAAGGTATCGAATCCACAGGGAGGCGGTAGTATTCTAATCTGTTAAACTAGGTTTGTCTCTAAGTAACAATTCGGGGTTTGAGATTTGAGTTCTAAACTAAAAGCAATCAACAATAATAATAAATAATAACAATAACAATAATAACAATAATAATAACAACTAATAATAAGTAATAACTAACTATAAGCAATAACAAACTAATAAGGTTGAAAACAATGAGATTAAAAGTCTAGGGTCTCAGGTTCACTAGGATTATTGTTCAGGGGTAGGGATAAAATCAACTATCATGCAATAAAGTTATCTAAGGTCACAAGATCGGTCGATTCAATTATGCCCTTTAGATCTACGATTAACATGCGGTCGCTATCATTAAACGAGTTCTATTCAATTATAGTAGCCTATCTTAGTCTTAACCCGGTCGGTGTCAATCCTAATTCGCGAGACTAGTTAATTAATCTTGGCTAGTAATCAAACAACTAGAATTAAAACGATAATCAAACGATAACCATGCAATTGCAGTTCAATCAATTAATCTACCCCTTCAAACAATCCTAGATCCCCTTTCAACCCTAGAAAGGAAATTAGCTACTCATAACAATATTAATAACAACAATAATAATTAAAGTAAACATAATTAACAACAATGAAAGGATGAACAAAGAATAATTAAAGAACTAGAAGGCAATTAACTGAATAACAAAGAAAGATTGAAGAATACCGATTACAAGTTGAACTAAAGACAATCGTCTTTGATGAATAAAATCCAGAGGCAAGCAAACTAAATTAGGTTTTCTAATTTAAAGCAATAAGCATTGAAAAGCATAAGAAAGCATGAAAGACGAGCTTTCCTTTTATAATACAAAAATCTAATTAATTAGGTTAAAGTTTAGGAAAATATGAAAAAGTCGCCGAAATATTGGGTTGCTCGATCGAGCAAGGGTATGTTGCTAGATCGAGCAACCTTCAGCCCGACTCGATCGATCAAGGCACAATGCTCGATCGAGCAGCCGTCAAAATGGCTTGTTTCTTCGTTTTTCTTCATTTCTTTTCCACCGTTCTCGATTCTCGTGCCTAACCTTCTACGATCCGATTCCGCCATGCTCCATATCAACTCAAAAAGCTCCAAATGCATCCAATCTGCATTAAAACATAACAAAAGCGGCAGAATCGATATTCTAGCTAACATAGCATAGAATAAGCAAGGAAAGACGGTAAATCGAGTTATTTGCGTCTAAGGGAGGTATAAAATATATGTATAAATAATGATCATCAAACTCCCCCAAACCAATCCTTTGCTTGTCCCTAAGCAAAGCACTCAACACTATACAAGGACAAACATACAAATGGTGAATGAAAAACTCAAAGCTAATGTTAATGCACATACAAATCTCAAGCTATGCATATCTATAACAAAGTAATGACCAAGTTGTACCAATAAAAAAAATTCAAAGGCACGGGAAAGGAGAAAACGCAGCTCATATTCCAAGATTTTACATGATACCGTAGTATAGACAAAAACCAAATACCTTTCAATCTTGCAAGACTCAATTTGTCGGATTCTCGCAGATTCACTCAAACACTCATAAGTTTATGTAAAGGTGAGTTTTGTGAAGATAGAAAGAAATAGAAACACTCACTCAACTTATGAAACATGCATGCATTCTAATGTGATAGTAATTTCCCCAACAAATATGCATTCGCTATAAAGTACATGAATCAGGACAAAAATGGAGGCTAATGGGTGAAGGTATAGAAATGGATTGTGCCAAGGCACGTATGAAAATGTGGGGCTAAGACCGGTAGTCGCAGCGACACGTACCAAAACAAATCTACAAGACTAGCACAAACCAACACCAACTAGAGAAATCATCTTAAACTTTGACAACGCAAGAGAGATCGAAATTGCTCTCTAAATATGCATTAGACTCTAGTATAATCCCTTTCATTTTCCCTTGAATAATTCAATGAAGCAACATATTTTTTTATTCTTTTTTTATTCTTTTTCTCTTTTCCTTCTTTTTCATTTTTTTCATTTTTTTCAAATCAAATCTTTTTTTTTCTTTTCTTCATCATTTTTTTTTCTTCTTTTGCTTCACAACTTTTCTCAACAAAGGGAATAAATGAC
>JAIUZE010012031.1:0-16551 GCA_022085475.1 Heliosperma pusillum | reverse complement strand
CCGTACTTAGTTTGTAATATTTTGACACTCCTCGTTTTATCTATCTTGCATGTATAAAAGTTTTTAAAATACCGTATTTCCGACTAGATGGGGTAATTTCATCATGACCATCTATGATAGATGGGGTAAATCCGACTAGACGGGGTAATTTAATCATGCTTGTATGTTTTATATTTCCGCATTCGCGAGGGTTGTCACAAATTTGTTATAGATGACTAACCCGTGATGGAAGAGAGTTATAGTTGATGATACTATAACCTCGCACGCATAATGTTATAGCTTGAAGTGCTATAACTTCACTAAAGTTGAGTGAAAGTTATAGCTGAAGGTACTATAACTTTGCTGAAGTTAAGTGAAGGTTATAGTTGATGATACTATAACCTGACACGCTTAACGAAGGTTATAGTTGAGGTGCTATAACTTCACTAAAGTTGAGTGAAGGTTATAGCTGAAGTTACTATAACTTCACTAAAGTTGAGTGAAGGTTATAGAGGAAGTTACTATAACTTCACTAGGGTTAAGTGAAGGTTATAGTAGGAGGTACCATAACATTGAGTTATCATGTGCTTCTGTGTCTGGTGTTATGGTAGCTCGAACTATAACATGACCTTTGAGGGGTAATGTTATAGGTCAAGATACTATAACCTTTGGGTACATGTGCTTGCTTATGTGTGGTGTTATGGTTAGTTGAACTATAACGCTATGTTTGAATATTATCTTGGTTACTCTCATTCTTTGAGGAGTAGAGCAGTCAGTTAAACTGTTCTATGAGTTGAGTTTGGACAGTCAGTTAAACTATTCTACTGAGTTGAGTCGTGATGTTGTTCACGCATGTTTTGTACAGTCATTTAAACTGTGCATTTGTTTGTTGGCTAGTTTGAATAGATGACGGTAGTATCAGTTAAATACTATCGGAATGAATCAAGAGCCGTCCTTCGGGGGTATATTTGGTCTATGTTCGGGGGTGGCCAGAGACATCAGTTAAATGCTCTGGGTCCCGAGTGTCGTTCGATGTACAGTTAATGCATCGAGAGGTCTGGCCAGGTCTTAGGCATACAAGCAGTGGTGATACGCTATACATAGTACTGTGGAGGCAGTGGTGATACGCTCCACAACCGACAGAGGCAGTGGTTATACGCTCTGTCAAGTTAGAGGCAGTGGTTATACGCTCTAACAGGCATTCACTCTATTCGCTATGCTTTGTTGCTAGCATTGTGCCTTATGTTGCTATGGATCGTGTGCTACCTTGGGTCTTGAATGTATTCATTGTCTAGTGGTTGCATATGGTCTAGGTCTGCCGGATTTCATTCAAGTAGGTTGTGGTCCCGTCTCATGGTAAGTTTGGTTGCGTATCATGTTGTATAAATTGCTTCACATGTCTGTTATGATTACTATCAGTTGTTATAGATTGTTATTAATTCAGCCTGTTGTAAACATGACCGGGAGAGCATCTAGTTACTCCCGACTGATTGTCGACCCCCATTCTCAAGTTGAAGTGATTACTGCTTGTGTCTGAATGCTTGGGATGAAAACACTCGTGGCGAGACAAATAAATTGTTTAGGAAGTTAATCTAGTTTATGAATATTAATAATGTAATAGTTTATTTTTGGATTTGAGTACCGATCCGGATTGGTCAGGTGTTTTCCGCCACCTTGACCCTATTCATCTTTGTACTCTGATGGATTAATTATTATTAAGGTATTTCTTTTGTTTTAATAATCCGGGCTGTTACATGAATAATTCAAAATGAGATGGAGTGTAGGAATAAGAAGGAAAAATTTCCTTCTTACTAAGCTCATGACCGGCCACCCCACATGCTTGAGGGAGTGTTGTCACTGTCATTTGTCTTTACAAAGTAAGTAGGTAGTGTGTAAGAATTAGTCTAGTGTATGATTATGTATAATTCTCAATTAGCATAATATACAAAAACTAATCACCCTAAAATACCTCACAAAACCATTGCACCCCACTAAAATGGGTGTCCATTTTATTTTTGCATTTTGTCATTTGTCACATATGTGACATGTGACATGTAACATGTAATTTAGCTTATAAATGTGCATTTAACTAATTTAAATGTAATTTCATAACAAATAAATTAGACTTAACATTTTAAGTCACATTTTATAATTACATGTAAATAAAATGGGTCATCTCATATTTGGTTAATATAATCTACAACAATTTGTAATTATAATCAACCAACTTTGCTTATCTCAAATGTTTCATAAACATATTGCATTCTTAGTAATATAACAATTAAATTACTAAAGTGAATCTTATTTAATCATATTACAATATGATATAATTCTCACTTTCAATATAAACTTAGTTCAATTTAAAGGATTAATTAATCTGTATCGCTATACAATGTTCTTTAGGTGTAACCTCAAGGGATCAACTGATCACCACCGTTATACGACAGTAACGTCAAACTCAATTGAGCCAATCGTTACCGATTTATGTTGACCAGTTGACTTTAATATTCATCATCCCTTTGTATTCTTATTATTGAGATTTTAATTATGTGATCGCACTATTGTTGATGACACTCACTCCACCGACACCATCGCCAACAGAAGTGTATGTGTCAATAATCATTCTTATCATTGTATCAACATCAAGGTAAGTCTATTAAAGTAAGCTTAGTGCATTAAGGTTTTAAATTCATAATTATTTATTTATTTTAAAGTTTCAATGGTTATGAAGTGCTCATCACTTTTTTTGAAGTTCACATATGTGTTTTGTTCTAATTTAGTGGCTATCAAGATTTGTGGTGTTGTACTATTTAAAGGTAAATATACTTACGTCTTTATAACTCATTGACTTATTTATTTTATAATTTAAGGGAATACTTAAATTAACAACGATTAGGTTACTATTATATAAATCAAATTCCACCATTTTTTTGTTATTAATTACTCAGTGGATTTATTTATTTATTTTTCTATTTTGTAGGAATGGTTCATTGCAGAAAGAAGATCATATGAAGAAGGAAAATACTAAAATTGCTTAAACAAATAGTCCCTCCATTTCACTCAATACTATATTATAAACTAACTACAAGATTGACAACATGAATGTGAATGACTAATTGTTTTGAGGTTTATTAAAAAAATTAATTATTAGTACTTCAAAAACTTTCGAATGTATGTTTTATTTTGGTATTTGGTTTTTTTTATTCATCATTTTTCCTTTGAAGAATCACTCATATAGAATGAAATTGGAGTTTCGAGGATCTCAATTTTAATTACAAGTTGGACAAAAACAATCCTATTGATATGGGTAATGGAAATGTACATGCCTTATAACACATACCGAGATTGCAATGAGATTTGTAACAGGCTACTATTTAACTCAATTTTTCACTTTGAAAAAAAATTAAATTTACGATTTTTGAAAAATTGATTTTAAATCTATGAATTAATTGCTCGGACAAATATTAACAATACGATAAAAACAACAAAACTAAAACAGTTGAAACCGTGAATTTCACGGGTCACAAACCTAGTTCCTAACTTAATAAGGTAAGCAAATGAGTGAGATTCCAAAAAAAAATGGAATATGTAAGCAAATGATCAGGATGAGAGACTAATCATTTATCTGATTCAGAGAATCGCCGCCGATATTATTGAACAATAATAATTATATACTAAAAGAGATATTTAATTTACAATAAGTCTTGCTTAAAATGAGTATTATCCGTTTTAATTTTAAGACGGGTCAAATATATATTACAAGATGGTGGTAATAAAAACAATTTTTTTTTGTTTTTTTTGTAGGTATCAAGTGAAATGATTTGATATGTATTTGACATGAGTTAAGCTTAAGACGAAAAGTTCCTAACATAAATGAGAATTTGTGTTTAATTTATGAGTATTAGTATTTAATTTTAATGCAATACAATTATACATATATAATCATCCATTTTTTATAACTACAATTTAGTACAAAAATCATTTGAAATGAAAATTACAGAAACTCTACGGCTCCTATGTATATTATGGGAAGAAAAGGAAAATGGTTTAGTAGATTAACAAAGGCGAAAAGGGCGTCCAAATACAAGATCAATCATTTTCCCTACCTCTTGGAACAACCATTGGCCAGATACATAACACAAATCATGCATGACACATTCTCTCACGATTATTTTTATCAGCTCATTTTCCAGATATACCCTTCACCTATAAATATATAATACGCCGCAACATTTCCCTCACACCCTACCTACAGGCTACATTTAATCACAAACTAAAAAAAAAAAGGCGGGAGGGGCAAAACGAACCAAAAAGTTGGACGTGTTGCTCAAAATGACATTCGACGGTGAAGCTCCATTACTTCCGACGAGAAGAATTAAATATAAAGACGACTCAGCGTCGGTTCCGGGAGCGGTATTTAATGTTTCGACGTCGATAATTGGCGCCGGGATAATGTCTATCCCGGCGACAATCAAGGTGGTTGGGGTTATACCAGCGTTGATTCTGATCGTGGTTGTGGCGGTACTGGCGGAGATGTCGGTGGAGTTTTTGTTACGGTTTACTTATAACTCAGGAGAGACAAGGAGGTCCGGTAATGAGACAATAATAATGACGTATGCAGGTTTGATGGGGGAGTCATTTGGGAAGGTGGGATCACTTTGTGTCCAGTTTTCTGTTATCATCACCAATTGGGGTTGCTTGGTCGTCTACTTGATTATTCTTGGTAACTAACCTTTCCTATCTTGGATTAAAAATTCTTAGTAATCTTCCTACTCCTTACACCTCTTTTTTTTTTTATAATATTATATTATTCCGTTTGGTGTTGCCGGTGTAAGGAACACAATAATCTTCATCTTCGACTTATTTACTACTAATCTACTATTCAAGATCGATCAGATTTTAATATTTTGAAATCTACCTAATATGACACAAAGTTTCATCATCTCGATGAATTCATCAATTGGTGGTGCAATATATAAATTTTGTCTCCAAAAGAGTTTAAATCAAGCTAAGTAAAGCGTTAATTTTGGTGCAGGGGATGTACTGTCAGGGAGTGAGCATGGGGAATCACTTCATTTAGGAGTGTTACGTGAGTGGTTTGGGCCTCAGTGGTGGACAACTCGACCTTACGCCCTTCTCTTTGTCGTTGTCTTCATTCTTCTTCCCCTTGTCCTTGTTCGTCATATCTGTAAGCTCATCTTTCTTCCTACATCTTCTATACTCATAATTTCTAACAAACTACACCCATTTTACATACTGGCTAATAACTTCGTCTTTGTCGTTGCATTATATTGGGGAAGCAGATTCCTTGAAGTTCTCCTCAGCTGCATCAGTGTTCCTAGCAGTGGTGTTTATAGGCATCAGCTGTGTGATGGCAACATCGGCAGTGTTTCAGGGCAAAGCAGAGAAGCCTAGACTCTTTCCTGACTTAACCGGTCAAGTGTCCTTCTTCAACCTCTTCACTGCAGTCCCAGTTATAGTCACAGCATTCACATTTCACTTCAATGGTTAGTAAACCCATGAAAAAATATGCCTTGTGTGATTATGCCTATATTCAATCAAGTAAAACCGCAACTTATTGTAAGACTGCCTTACCAAAAACATTAACGTCTTAAGCAAGTTTTGAGTAAGACGGTCTTATGGTAAGTTATAGCCCAACAACTTTGAATAAAGATTTCGTCAAACTATAACTTACTCTAGGATAATCTTACCTAAAAATTTACTGTCCTTGGAGGAATAACCTGAATTAATTTCAATAATTCGTTGCAGTTCATCCAATAAGTTCAGAACTGGGAAAACCCTCAAAAATGCTGCAAGCAACAAGAATCTCCTTGGTACTATGTGCTATCATTTACTTCGCTGTTGGCTTCTCCGGGTACCTCCTCTTCGGAGAGTCCCTCGCATCCGACATTCTCGTTAATTTTGACCGATCCTCAGACAGTCCTATACTCAACAACGTGATTCGATTGAGCTACGCTTTGCACCTGATACTTGTCTACCCTTTGCTCAATTTCCCACTTAGAGTTAATTTAGATGAACTTCTTTTCCCTCAGAAGCCTGCTTTGGCTACTGACGACTTCAGATTTTTATCCCTCACTGGGATTCTACTTGTCCTGAGCTACGTAGCTTCGATTGCTATCCCTGATATTTGGATCTTCTTTGAATATGTTGGGTCGACTACTGTGGTCTTGCTCGCCTTCATTTTCCCAGCCGCCATCGTTTTAAGGTACCCTTTACTTCTATCTAGCCAAGGTCTATCTAACCTTGTTTCTACTTTCTACATAATGTCACATTAAGGGACTCAGAAAATGCAATCTCGACCGACATTTTTCATAAATTCTTGATAATTTTTTATACAGATATAGTAGCAAATTTAATTTTTCTTGTGGAACCAGACTCCTGCTTGCCCTCTCGTCCCTCTAACAGCGAATCACGTCACTGTTTCAGTCATAGATGTTTGAGAATTGAGATTGATCGCTAATGTCGTGTTTAATTCGTTATGCAGAGATGTCCGTGGGTTATCGACTACAAGGGATAAACTTATTGCTGTGGTTATGGTGATATTAGCTATGGTGACGAGCACATTTGCGATTGCAACCAATATTTACAAGAAAAGCACATCCTAAACGGAGGGTATTGTCAGGGTTAGATTTGTAGTTAAATTGTGTGTATAGTCATGTATTCTTCTGTAATCTGTTGTTTGGTATGTAGAATAGTGGATAGAGAGTTGAAGCACTCAAAATTGGAGTGATTCTGGTAAACTCGTTAGTTTAAGAATGACGTCATGAACAAGACTACAAATGTACAAAATACGACTACAAAGATATACAGGTGAGGAATGTAATTCTTTTTCAACTCATACGATACCGATGACCGAGACGAGGCTATCAGATACCTCCATGTTCCAATCATTCGATTACAAATGATTGAGACGGGACGAAGCGAGTACAGATGTGATACTCATGTATACAATACATAAGATTACCCTTTGTTTGGATACCAAAAACAGAGAGAAAGAGAAGGGCAAGGAAAAGGGGAAAGGGAAAATGGAGGGAAAGGGAGGGAGAAGGTTTTCCTCGAAATCTTTTCTTTGTTGAAGGAAATCAATATGCTTTGTAGGAGGGTAATGGAAGATCCATTTTCCCTGCCCTCGAAATCTCTCGCCTATCATTTTACTATCCAAAGAATGGTAATAGTTTCCCACCAAATTCCTTCCTAATTTCGCTATCCAAAATAAATCTTAAAATTGAGGGGTGAAAACCCAAAACAAAATCTGACACTTTAAGAGGTTTGCTTCAATAATTTAGATGTATGTAGTCCAGACTCCAGATACAAAAATTGTATTTAATTTTATCCAATAAACTTTATATTGCAGACAATCACATGGGGACTGTCAGATTGTTATTTATTTAACATCAAACCGTAATTAACACACAAATTCCCAGCACTATCTCAAATTAGGGCCTTATGTTTCCAACCAAAGGAACTTGATTCTTGCACTACGTCTACATGTTACAGTTAATTCTTGCAGATTTGCATTAAAGGACTCCCCAAATTACAGTACCTTCATATAATTTGTTACAATTGAGCATTCTCTGAAGCTTAATGCTGAATTTAAGTTGTAGGCAAAGAGAGCTAGCTCACCCGGAAATGATATTTACTTGACGGAGAATGTACAGTTAATCCCGAATTAGTTGGAAAAACGATGTGCCTGATGTAAGGAAAATACTGCTAAAATCAAGGACGACTTGACTTGACACATGAAGACTATGTGTGTGTGAGTGTAGCGAATTAGCGAAGAGGGTGAGAGCTTAAATATTCATCCCGACACATTAGTCCAGATGGCAAAGCCGCTGGTTCCCAATGCCGTGAGTATAAGGATGACACCAACAACCTTCTCCCAACTTGGGGAAATTCCATGTATATCCCTGTCCATAATTTCAAATGAAACACAAATCCCATGAATATTTCCAACTTACATGTCGAGTAAATTAAAGGAAACAAATTAACCAGTCTCCATAGAAAAGGCAGCAAGTCTTGTAAAAGACTGTCTCAGACAAACCAATTCATTCATATATATCTGATAGTTCTCATTTAGTTGTATGGGTAATTAGGTTGGTAGTAGAGTATAACAGTCTCATAGAATAATATTTGTGGAAAAAGGAATAGAGTACCTTAGAATAATACACGATGGAAAAATGAGTGTGATGCAAACCACGGTCGTTGATCCCAATATTTGAAAGCAATACCATATACTTGGAACCGCAATTGCAATCACATAGGCAAGGGCAAGTAGTATAGACGTGAGACAAACAAATCTGGTGTCGTCATTAGCTAAATCAGTCTTCCTAGGAAAGAGGAGTTCGTCCACATTGGCTCTTAGGGCATAATTTACAAGAGGAAACACCAATACAAGGTGAAATGCGTAGCTTAACCGAACAACAGCGTTGATCACCAGACCAGAAACAGTCTGTGTATTCTGATCGAAGTTCACCAGCATGTCTGCGTTGATAGAGTCTCCAAATAAAAGGTAACCAGAAAAGCCAATGGAGAAATAGAAGACGGCACAAACGATTAGTGACATCCGGATTGCCAATTTCATATCAGCAGGCTCTCCAAGCTCTGCCCTAATTGGATGAACTGCAAAATTTACAAAATTGATAGACACGAGCTGTTATATGTAGGTTCTGGAATACGATGGAATAAAGTAAAATGGTTTAATAACTTTTAGTAGTCAACTGATGCAATTCTCATTGTCATTTTGATTATGGTATCAGGAAACAGCCAGTTTCTGCTGTTAACACTTACTCCTGTCCCTTCCCCTCCTTACCCCCACCATATGTGGGAGCCCTTAGAACGTCGGACAATGTTTTACTGTTGATGGACATTTAAAAAGCTTTGTCGACCATGAACTAATTGTTCATTACATGACCCTAGTTTTAAAATAACCTGACTATAAAAGTACTTACAATAGCACTTACCATTGATTTGGTACCCAAAAGCAGTCATAAAAACAGGAATGGTGGTAAAAAGACTGAAAAAGGTCCCTTGACTTGAAAAATCTGGTATGAGCCTCAAACTCTGAGCTTTTCCTTGCAACATTGCTATTATTGCCATTACTAAGGATATTACAACAAACACCAAGGCGAGGAGAATGGCTACTAGTGAAGTGTGCCTCAACGAATCTGGATCAACAATAAAAGATGGTAAGTACTTGAAGTAGAAAACAAAACACCCTATATGCAACACCTTGATCCTGTTACAAGATTAATATGAATTCATGGTACTCACCAACACGACGTAGCAAAACTAAGGGAAGGAGAACAACAACAGCTACAATAGAAAGTGAAAATTCGCGTGTAGTCCACCAATAATACCCAAACCATTCTTGTAGTATTCCAGAGTGTACTGTGCCTCCAGAGCTACTACCTGTGAGGACATCTCCTGGAACCGAAAGATAAACAAAATGTTTAAAGCATGTACATGCAGAAATAGATACCTACTTGGTACTAAAAAATAATTACTAATAAAAGACTTGGTGAGAATGATTAACTGCCACGTTAATTAGCTAACCTAATAAATCGATTCAAGAGAGGTTGTCATACAAGAAAATACTTCAGAAATTTTAGAATTTCAACTTAAAATCTTTAACTACTAAACGGAATGCCATCACGCCCATGACCCTATGAAACCCTCAAGAAATGTCAGACCAACTGACGCTCGAATCTGTTAGTTTGATCAAATCATTTTACACTGCAAAACTAACTGTTCAAATACTGGCTATCAAGTGCAACATTAGGTGAAAATTAAAAGTTTTCTCCTTTCTAACAAAGTCTAGATCTAACGAGAATAACATTAAAAAGAATGTACAAGAGCGTCATTATTGTTCCTGTGGTTGATAATTTACCATTTTAACCCACGGCAAAGAAAAACTTAATCAATTTCCTTGGCTTTATTTTGCGAGGATGATGGATGGTTTGGGTAGTCAGGTTAAGATGTTAAGAATCATTTCTTGTTTCTTCTAGATGGGTTTCATTTTCAATGTTTAGATGTTAGGAATGTGAAATATCAGTCCTCTCAAGTCTCAATCTGGCAGGGTGCACACCTATGTCCCACATCGGTGGTGTAGAGATTAAAGAGCCTTTTGGAAGGAGCTCAAAGCAAGACAATATCGTATGATTATGAACCATGGACACAGACGCAGAAGTATCAACGCTTCCACACAACACAATCTCTTAGCAAAGGCCAACAAGAGTTATCATTGATTTCGCACAACACAATCTGTCATGATAACAGATTTTGGGCTAAATTTAGTCTGTTGGTGTGTATTCAAAGAAAGTTTTATTCATACTTTTCAGAAAATCCTATTACAAGGAAATAAGACAAAATCAATAGCCATTTCAGCAAGTGATCCTATCCAATCACCACAGATATTAAATTCTTTTTTTAACAAAACGAAATCCAAGTAGAAACAATTAGCTGTAAATTGCATAATCCTACATTTCAGATTGATTTTCTGTTACCAGACTGGCACGAAGATCATTCATCCCTAATGGCTAATACCTATGCTAACCCGACTCTTAATATTTCCTCACGTACCCGTGTCCGACATTCGACACTCAAACATGTGTATACATCAAAAGAATAAAGAAGTGAAATAAGAAAGAAAAGAAAGACATACCAATAATGATAAGATAAATGACAAGACAACCAAAACTGGTGAGAATAACACAAAGTTGTAAAGCAAAAGAACCAAGTTTCCCAAAAGATTCACCCATTAAACCAGCATAAGTAGTAGATTTCCCAGAATGAGTATATCTTAACATGAACTCTCCAGTAACATCACCCATAAGTGCAACAATTAAGATAACAACAAGTGCTGGAATTACACCCAATACTTTAAATGTTGCAGGAATTGACATGATTCCTGCTCCTATCATTGTCGTTGATATGTTGAATACTGCACTTGATAATGATGCTCCTTTCTTTGTTGATGATGATCCATTTTCTTCTTCAAGTAGTGGAATTCTTCCTCTTTCGCTGTCTATTTCATCTTCTTTCATTTTTTCTTTTTTCTTTTGGGTTAAGAATTACACAAGTTATTTGAAGGAACAAATGTTTTATGGAAAATAATGGAAAAGGATGGAAATTGAAAAGAGAAGGTAGAAAATATGGAATTGGCAGGGTGTATATATATATATAGAAGGATAATGCCAAATCAACAAGTGACACAGATCACGAGACCAGCCAGTCACAACTCCTAGATAATACGGTTTTGTAAAGCGGCACTCACCACCAGACCTGGCAAACGGGTCAACCGGGTCAAGTTCGGGTCGGGCCAGCTCGGATCGAGTCAGATCGGGTCTCTCGTTGATTTCGGGTTAATTCGGGTCGGGTCGGGTCATTCGGGTTTTTTTCGGGTTTGTTTCGGGTCAATCGGGTCGGGTTATTTCGGGTCGGGTTATTTCGGGTCGGGTCATTTTCGGGTCAAAGATTAAGAGACAAAATGCCATTTTAAGTCTTTTCGGTTCAATTAAAGTTATGTTTTGTCGGGTCATTTTCGGGTTGAGTGGTTTTGGATTGGGTTATTTTCGGGTCGGGTCAGTTACGGGTCAAGAAAGATCGGGTCATGTTCGGGTCGGGTCGGGTCCAATCGGGTTTCGGGTCACATTTGGGTGTTGTAGTTCGGGTCAATTTCGGGTCACGGGTCGGGTCATTCGGGTCGGGTCAATCAGGTCGGGTTGCTTTTGCCAGGTCTACTCACGACACCGTAACATAGTAAATCGTAATGGTATGTTTTGTATGTTTCTAGAAATCAAGGCGGTTGGTAACACGACCCGTCTTTATTGAAACGGATATGCCCGCCTTTAATGAGACTTACGGTTGTTTTTAAACTATAATGTTTAAAACTAAAGTATTTGTCGTTTCGAGTTGGTTTTAAAAGTATTTGTCAAAATTGTGTCCACATAGACTTGGGTTTTCAAAACCTATAACACGGAACAACACGTCATTACCATTTGCGTGTCTTTAATTTTTTTCAAAAACAAAACTGCATAGACACGTCATTGGGCATGACGTGTTTTCTGTTACGTTATTAGTTATATTTTCAGGTTTCATTTAATTTTTCAGTTTTCAGCCATCTTTTCAGTTTGCAACTACCTTTTAAGCTAGTTTACCATTCAAGGCTTAATTACCACTAATAAAAGAAATACTTTCATAATTAGATTACTTTGTCCCGGTTAATAGTTATCTATTTTCATTTTATGTTGTATTAGTCAATAGTTATCTATTTTCATTTTTTTGCTAGATTTTGTGAGCCATCTTGCATGTGTGAGTGCGATATATATTTTTCACAAATTGTCATTTAAAACGGACACTGAATCCGTCTTAAGTTTGAGAGGGACCAAATACATACCAAATCCTCCCATTTTGATGCCTAGAAAATACCAGAATTTTTCTCATTATTACCACCATTTGGTATTATTTGACCCGTTTTAAGGTTATTACGGATAATGCCAGTTTTAAGCAATACAATAATACATTTATTTTCTTAATTTTTACTCCCTCCGTCCCGGTCAATTGTTGTGCTATTTCTTTTTAGGGTCTCTCAGTCAATTGATGTTCTTTCTATATTTGAAAGTTTTTACATAAGTAATTTGATCACCCAATGAGATTATTATCCACGTGTCATCCACTAAGTGGAATCACAAATTATTCCTTACACATTCCTTGATCTTTGTACCTAAATAAAAGGATAACAAATAACCGGGACGGAGGGGTATATCTTAATCATCAATTGGAACTGTGGGAGTAATTTGTATTTCTGGCCGAGGTGATCCAACTAAAAAATGTACGGAGTATATAAAGTCTTCGTCAAAAACTCAATGTGTTGCCTGGCGTGAAGCAAAGAAATGATCGTTGCTTAGCTGTATGGCAAAAATTTAGTATAAAAAAAGGTGTAGGGCAAAAAAAGCAAACTTTGCTAATTGTGAGAGCTTGTTTTTCTTATCAAAGAGGTTGTAGCTATGTCAAATCAAAATTTTGCGATGTCATCCACGAAACACTAGAAATGATACGACAACGATACCATTTGATTTGTCAAATTTGCCAGCTTATTTTAGAAGAAAGATTACTAATGAACTGAATGAACATAAGAAGAACATTTGCTTAGTTTGTTAAATTACATTTTATTTGAGACTTTGTCCATTATGGGAAACAAAGTGAGTGATTACAATGTGCAAACTTTCATACCGAATACAAAAATCAAAGGAAAAAAACACGATAAATAAAAAGAACGCTTAAAATGTACAAGTCGGCGTTTTAAACGGTCCTCAATGTGGACAATCATCATCTTATCATACGGAGTGTAAGATTGCGCGTTACCAATTCCAATTCTAATCGTCCTACGTACTAGGTTAATTACATTTGTTTTTTGTGCGAATTTTTAAGATTTTAAAGCGAAATTTTATTGTTTTAAGAGTTCAATTAACTCCAAAAAAAAGAAAAAGTAAAGAACCGTGGAACCACAAAAAATGGAAACCATAAACAACCCCATGAATAGGAGGGAGAACAAGTACTTGTAAAAGTTACAAGAGTAGTTAAGAAGTAAGGATTATGGGAGTCCATTTTTAAAATAATGCTCAAAAAATAAATATTTGTCGTTTTGGGTCGGGTTTAAAACTATTTATCAAAATGGTGTCCACGTAGGCTCGGATTTCGCGAACCAAAAACACGGAGGAAACACGCCATTGGCAATGGCGTGTTTCTAATGAGTAGGAAAATGCAAACTTACAAAAATGGACTAAAAAATAAAAACGCCATTGGGAATGGCGGGTTTTCTTACAAAGACACGCCATTGGGAATGGCGTGTCTGTGAAAAGTACAATTTTTTTTTTTTTTTTAAAAAAAAAAAAATTTTTTAGACAAAAAATAAAATAAAATTAAAGACACGTCATTCGGAATGGCGTGTTTGTTCCGTATTTCAGGTTTTGAAAACCCGAGCCTACGTGAACACCATTTTGATAAATAGTTTTAAACCCGACCCAAAACGACAAATACTTAATTTTTCAGCATTATTTTTAAAATGAACTCGGATCATGGAGACTCATTATATCTCTAGTGGTCCAGATTTAATTCTGGTGCAATCGGATGGCCATAATTTGATTAGAAGAGAAAATATTAAATATGTGAAATGTAAACATATAATAATATTCTAGTGAGGATTCCGCGCAAAAACGCGGTTTTTTCAGATAAGTATGTTTGAGACTTTGACTTTAAGATGATCATTTGAAATAAGGCTAAGCAATGATTTATCGGGAACTGTGACCATACTTACCGTAAATATTTATAGTACAGAATTAAGTAGGAGGCGAATATTGTCCAATAGTAATTATAGATAATAAGACCAATCAATTAGAAGGTAGTTCGGTAAATATTTAATAGTAGTATGTGTGTAGCAATTAAACCACAAAAAGGATTACGACTGTAGTACCTCATACCTTTTTATTTTTTGAGTTACACATATTTTTTCCGAGTATATACAATTTGCAAGTTATTTTTTTGATGGAAAAATTCAAAATTAATTTAATTTATATGTATAGTTTTTGAGCAATGTAGTTCTTTTTAGCTTAATATTTAAGTAAACATGCTCAAAAACTTTATTGTAAAAACTCAAATTCTGTAACATAAAACTCAAAAAGTTTTTCATAAAACTCAGAAAGTACATAATCAGATGTACTACCTCTGATGTGTAATCCATGAACTGCAATTAAACTGCAGCTTTTTAACTCCTTTTCAAATTTAATGATAAATATACTATTGGTATTGTTTCATATTAAGATTTGGAAAATATATCAAATAAGATTATATGTTGTGCTAAAACTATTTTATCAACATTGCTCCTTAAAGACAACGATATTATCTTATTACATCCGGTAAAAGTATAACCATTAACTGATGATCTTATGAATAAAATCAGATAAGATATAGAGTATATAATAAGTTAAAGATACGGTTAGAATAAGTTATTGTGTAACAAACTTATAATGTGTCACCTTTACTAACTGTTATGGATTATACTTTTTTAGTGAATTAGTAGTATTCTTATATGATACGGTTAGAATAAGTTATTGTATCACAATTCACACACTCATTATGTGTCATGAAGTTGATTTTTGAGTTCAATTTTCAGTTGGTCTCTTTTGTGACGGTCACAAGCTTGTGACGGACTAAATGTGACCATTTTATGATAAAAAGTAATCATCCATAAAATGTTACCAGTCATATAGTGGTTACATTTTCCATAAAAATGGTCACATTTGCTCCGTCACAAGCTTGCGACGAAAATTGGCCGTCACAAATGAGAATTTGTGTTCAATTTTAGCTAGAAGTTAAGTGAGTTTTTATTCAAAAATAAAATGATGGTATATTATGTTAATTAGAGATCAACTAATAAGTGATTTATACTGTAACAATCATGATAAGTACAAAATTTTGTGTAAGGAATTATCACGCAAGAAGTTTGCTAAAATCATCTTTAAAGTACTAACATCTCATTTATTTAGTCTGATACTTGTGAATTGTATAAGGATGATTTTAATCAAATAAATTTCAAAGTAAGGATTTAAAGAGTTTGAACTTATATTCGAGACTATTTATTACTAAATAAATATGTAAGAAGATGATTTTATTTATTTATTTATCACATATAAATATAAAGAAGATGGTGAGATCAATTAATGAGAGTGAGGATCACATATAAAATCTATTATTTTGTTAACCTTTTAATAAACAGGGGATTCATTTAAAGATGAAATGGAATAAAACCAAAATTGAGAGGATCCTCTTCCAAAGTTAAGTGGGTACCTTTGGTATAACAAAAATACTCATTTGTGACGGACATAAGTGGAAGATATTTAACCCGTTAGATATGTACGACAGACATATAACCGTCATAGGGAGAGTTGCTGATTGTACAAAATCTTCCGTTGGATGGGGATATAATGACGACGGACAAGGTTGACGTTTGTAGGTCACCCCAGAACTTTAAATAATTACGAATTAATGTGGCCACGACATATAACACGACCGAGGCGTCAAAATTGATACTATTATGTCAATCAGTCTTGCTTGTGCCGGACGATCCGTCGTAAGCTTGTGATGGGCGACCTATCACAAGCTTGTTGTTGGACCAATTTCATAGTTTTGATAATGACATGTGTTTACGTGATAATATGTTTTACTCGATATATCATATGCGTGTAATTGTGTGCTTTAGTATTATTATATCTAGCACCAATTATTAGAAGAAAGATCAAAGTTAGGCATAACTTTGATAAAGACTGTAAGACAAAGTTATAACAACTTCAGGAATAACTTTGGAAGTTAACATGGAAGTTATAGCTATCAGTCATAACTTTAAGAAAATCGCTTAAAGCAAGATCTACCTCAAGTAGCACAAGACTCAAGATGGAGGGTCTTTGTGATCAAGATGAAGAGATGATCCATATACTGAAGATCTTTGTGAAGATTAGATAGTATAGGTCGTCATTCGGTAACTATTCCATTCGAGAG